>ML257996.1:50065-70562 GCA_005239495.1 Nicotiana undulata | reverse complement strand
ATAACAGATATAATGGCAAGGAGTACAACATAGTGGAAAATGACAGTTCAAAACACCCGGCAAAGGGAAAAATATCAATTAACAACTCAATAAATGCCCGGCAAGGGTCTCAGCTATAACCAATCACTTCAATCGTATACTCTACACTTGGATTATCAATCGTATCAACACTTCTCAAACTCAACAGCCAATACTTTCAACAAGAATGAATTACCAAGTAGAGACAATCTCATAATATGCTAAACATGGGAGAAATACTGCAATTTCTATCAAAATAGACTCACGGGCATGCTTGACACACATTGCATAGGCACTCGTCACCTCAACTATGCAATGGACATGATAATCACTTAGCACATAACAAATAATACATATTTCCTCACCAAAGTTAGGCAAGACACTTACCTCGGTCCAAAGTATAGCAATCAACTCTCTAAGACCGTCTTTCCTTTATAATCTGACTCCGAAACAACGATATCTAGGCATAATTAATTCAATAATATCAATAAATACTCAATAACACAATCCCATAGCCTACATATTCAATTTCTAGCATTCTTCCAAAAATACCAAAATTCGACCCCGGATCCGCTTGGTCCAAACACGAGGCTCGGACCAAAACCCGATCACCTATAACCCCACGAGCTAAAATATATAATTTGTTTTAAGATCCAACCCAAAATTGAGGTTGAATCACCCAATTTTTCCAAAAACCTAACTCTACCCAAAACCCCTAATTTCTACTTGATTTTATGATTTTAGGCCTAGATTTTCTAGTGATTATGGAAGGAAATGGGAGAATTAGAAGTTAAGATCACTTACCCAAGTGTTTATGGAGGAAAATTAGCTTGAGGATCGTCAATGGGGGTGGGAGGAGAAGAATAAAGCTGAAAATGTGATATTCCCGTATGGTATTCTGTTTTTGGGGTATTTTTAATAACTGGGTAAAATTACCCTTCGCGTTCGCGGGCCCTTGGCCGCGTTCGCGAAGGGTTAGCTGCTGGGACCTACGCGTTCGCGGAGCCAGGGCCGCGTTCGCGAAGAACAAACCTACCTGACCCCAGACCCCACCCTATAACACTACGCGTTCGCGAGAGGTGCGTCGCGTTCGCGTAGAGCAGTACCCCCATAGCTCCGCGTTCGCGACCGTACCCGTGCGTTCGCGTAGAACAAAACCCAAGCCACAGTAATTACCCTTTACGTTCGCGAGCCCTTGGCCGCATTCGCGATCCCTTGGCCGCGTTCGCGAGCCCTTGGCCGCGTTCGCGAAGGGTATTACACCAGACATCAGAAACAGGCCAAGAACACCAGATCTTTCATGCATTTCACATCTCGTTGGCTACCCGAAACTCACCCGAGCCCTCGGGTCTCAAAACCAAAAATACACATGACTCCTAATACATCCTACGGACTTATTTAAGATTTTAAATCATCAAAATATCATCAAAATCAACGAATTAAACCTCAAAACTCATAGAAATTTCTTAAAACTTCATAAGGTTTAATTATTCCGATTTTTATCTGAAACCCGTCATTTCGAGTCCGTTTTACACCAAATTTCACAGATAAGTCACATAACATATAATAAACCTGTTCCGGGCTCTGAAACCATAATACGGGTCCGATAACACGGTTTTCACATAATTATTCATTTCCAAAATCCTTTATTATTTTCAGAAAACAATTTTCTTCAAAAATTCATCTCTCGGTGGGACATCGGAATTCGATTTCGGGCATACGCCCAAGTCCCATATTTTCCTACAGACCCTCCGGGACCGTCAAATCACGGGTCCTAGTCCGTTTACCAAAAATGTTGACCAAAGTCAACTTTATTCAAGTATTCAATTCAAAAATTCCATTTTTATCAAATTTTCACATAGAAGCTTCCCGGCTATATGCTCGGGCTGCGCACGCATATCGAGGTGATATTAACGGAGGTTTCAGGGCTTCGGAACACATATTTAGCCGGAATTACTTAGGATGACCTTTTGGGTCATTACAAACTTGGATGAAAAAACAGGGCAAACCAACTCTAGAAAATATGAAAGAAGACAATGTAGGTCAATAGGTTGCAAATTTGGAGTTAAAATAAAAATAAAATGATAAAATAGAATTATGGAGTAATAAGTAAGGGCATAACTAGAAAAGAAAATAGGAAACGATCCCACCCCACCAAATTGGTTGTTTCATAAAATGGGGCTTTTTATTGTTCCGGAATAATGGATTTAACAATACGATGCAATCAATTTTAAACAAACAAACAAAAACAAATATTGTTTTGAGATAACAATACAATATGATACTACGGGTAACAACCATCCAAACAAGTTGTAAGAGGAATTTGTTATAAAACAATAACAAAAGAAGAGTATTGCATACAAAAGATAGATATAATTCTTATTGATTTTATATGAATTACAGTGAAATAGAACATATCTATTTATAGGGGAAAAATGGCTTAGCTACCTTAAATATAATTCTATTTATAACACTCCCCCTTGAATGTCTATTCAATATACAATGTGACTCGTTAAAACCTTAACTAAAATAAAACTTAGTGGGAATAAATTTTAGTGAAGGAAAAAGAATACACATGTTTAGAAATACGCTTTTTGGTTGCCTCGTTAAAAACCTTGAAAGGAAAACCTAGTGGGAAAAAATCTTGTTCCCCCTCATGAGAGCATCAATTCACATTCTTGAGCCCACTAATTTCTTGAAGGTTGACGTCGGCAGAGATTTGGTGAGTAAAATCAGCCATATTAACTCCAATGAATATGTTGTACCTTGAAAATCCTCGATATCACATTATCATGCTTATAGTTATAGCAAGATACAAATGTGCACAGATTACACTTAGGATATAGTACTTCATGACCAAGAATTCTATATGTTTTAAGCAATTTAAATCCTTTAGGGATTGTCATATAAGTTAAGTCAAATAAGCCATATGAATGGACTTTAGATGCATATCAATTTTTGATGTCATGCTAGACATAAGATAGATAAAAGAGATTACACATCATTGACTATACTTTCAAGTGTTTGAACTACATGTCCAAAACATGTGTTTCACATAAAAACCAATTCTATTTTAGTTGTGTCTCCTCTATTTGGCTAATATTTTTTTGTTTGTGTTCGACAGACTTAAGATCTTCATCTATACTTAGCGATGATAGATATCATCGACAAACACTTTATATCGGTTTCAATATTTTTCATAAAGACATAACATAGAGATCTCTTCATTCATATTTTCAGGTACCTAAACCTCTCCTTAGTTTTTATAAAGTGTTATGGCATGTGATCTTTTAGATCACTTGCCTCATTTTTATGATCATTTTGATCATCTTTTTTATCATGATTTATTGAAACTGATTTGTATATACGCTTAAGCACACCATAGATTTTGTCCTTCTAGCACTTATTCTAATAGGAGCATTTGCAGTGAGAATATAATTACTTTCTTTGGATCCGCAAATGCGTCGGGCATGCTTTGCAATGTATTGCAGATGAATTATCTTTTTATGAACTTCAAGTTCATATTATCTCATTCGAGGACTAGATGTAGAAATGATAATTCATTTAATGTAACTTTTTCTCAATTGTTTATCCTGTCTCTCACTCATGTTAGAAAAACTAACTTGTTTCCTTCACTTCGAGAACCCATCTTTGTACATTATGGTGTTAAGAAAAATATATGTCGCACATCAATAATAATAATAATAATAATAAGATGGAATTATTTGGTTCCTAATCATGAACCACTTGTGAAGGGAGAATGTAATAAACTTTCATATATAATATATATCATATTGATATATTTAACTTTGTTCTCATAAGCAATAGTTTAGCCATTAAGTGGAGACACTCAATAAATCATTTAGCTAAATTAATTGTGTTGTAAACCAACTTATCAAGATGAACTGCCTTGAATAAAAATATGAAATTTAAACACCAGGTTGCGGGTTAATAATAATCGCTCATGTAACCATCTCATAGATGCATCTTATATGGTATACATGGCAGGTGAATGAGCTCATATTCACCTTTAATACTTCCAGTATTCATGAGATTTAATCCCAATTTTAATTTGTCTATTGATTTATGAGAACAAGTAACATAAGAGAATTCGTAAAGAACTTTCTAGTTCTTTAGTATTTATCCGTGTAAATCTCTTTTATTTTTGCACATCATACTTAAATTAACATGGCTAAATCATTGTGCCAATTGGATAAATTATAAGATTGATAAACGTCAGGTTTATACCATGCCGTGTGCAATTATCAATAAACTCCAAGTTTATTGTGGAATTCTTTTATTTATGTAGTACAAACTGAAGAATAAAGCGGATAACCTTTCACATACATATTACCTCGCTACAAGATGTACTAACAGAAGATATTAAATCTTTCATTTATTTATAGTCTCAATATAACCAACCGCTTTCGCGAATACTTTAGAAACTTAATAAGTTTCTTTGAGTCTTACTACAACACAATGCCTTATTGATAATCAATTTTATTCCTCAAAATAGTAATAATTGGATTTTCCAGAACTCTCAATTAATTTTGATTATCATATATTCATTGTCACGACCCAATTTCCCTCCGTTGGGTATCATGACGGCACCTAGTCTTAAGGACTAGGTAAGACTATTTTTAACAAACATCAATTACATTAGAAGAATCATTTAAGTGCTTTTGAAATAATTCTCAACACTTTACACATCTTCCCAAAACCCGGTAAGTATAAGTCATAAGCTTTAAACAGATTACACTAACACTCCTAAAAATACTATTGTTCATAATTAAGTACAACAATGCAATAGAAAAATAAGATGGTGACTCCGAAACCTCGAACGCTGAAGCGGTTTTACCTTGAGTCTACACAACAGCAACCGCGCTGCTAGCAATCAATCGGCTGGCTATGCAAAGACCTGGAATCTGCACAAAAATGTGCAGAAGAGTAGTATGAGCACACCACAGCGGTGCCCAGTAAGTATCAAGACTAACCTCGGTAAAGTAGTGACGAGGACTAATCAAGACACCCACTGATCTAATAAATCACAGACATAAATATGGGAATAACATAATATGATGTCTATCTAATGACTACACAATGTAATTAACACATAACAAATTCAAGCGGAAGGAAAAATACAGTAAAATACAACGAAACATCGTAATAATACACAGAAGGATGGATGGGAACTATTGGCCCATGTCACTGAATGGGTTTTGAAGATTGAAAAAAGATGACAAAGTTGAACCAGGTCCATCATAGCATACATATCTGAACGGAACAGTTGGCACAAGAATCATACTTGCATAGGAGCCATCAGTGTTTGATGAGTATCAAAGAACTAGGAGAATGTCTTCTAATACGAAAAGGTTGCAAACTGATAAAGATGACAGAAGTTGATTTCAGCTAGGACAGAAATAGAGGAAGGAAGTTGAGTTACAATCAAACTCGTTTACCCAAGAAGAGTTGGATCAGAATTGAATCATGGACTCAACAAACGGACTCTATAAATACTCAATGTATTACTGCTGAAATATTTGACGCACAAGTACTAAAGTGAATCAAGATCTGAAGCAAAAGTCCCAGAGATATTTTGCAAGCAGAATTGTTGTGCGATACAAAGGCTACAGTTCAACTAGAAGAAACAGTTCCATCGTTTGTGTATTGAGTCTAGTTGATTGTAGTAGGAGTTTTAACATTGTATCTTTTCAGCTTTCATAGAAGCAATTGTAATAGGTACACATTGTTCAAGTTAGAGTTAGCTTGAAATCTGTAGAAATTAGCTAGAGGCTAGTTGATACAAAGAGGATTAGAGTTAGTCCTAGGATTACAAAAGAGTTTATTTTGTAAGTCCGTTTTGGCTCAGAGTTTTAGTGAAGAGTTTGAGCAAATCCTACTGAAGAGTAGGTCGTGGTTTTTTCACCTTTTGATCCAGGTGTTTTCCATGTAAAAATCTTTGTGTCTTTACTTTACTGCTTTAGTTATACCGCAACAGTAGAAAGTAGTACACAAAGAAGAACCAGGTTCTTCTTATTAGACAACACTCGAAAATTGGGTCACAATTAACTTATATTATTGTGTAGTATTGAAGTCTAAAACATCAATTGGTATCAGAGCAGGTTATCCTTGAAAAGGCTAACACCTTGGAAAAGATCAGGATGAGTGCACCACCTGGTAACTGGGAAGGTCAATCAACCGCAAGGCCACCACTCTTCAATGTCCAGTACTATTCTTGGTGGAAAAATAGAATGAAGGACCATCTTCTTGGAGATGACAATGAACTATGGGACATAGTCACTGATAGACCCCTTGCAACAATGAAAAAGATTATTGAAGGTGTAGATGTACCCAAGACTATGGCTGACTGCACGGATGAAGATTTGAAGAAATGGGAGAAGAATGCCAAGGCCAAGAAGTGGCTAGTATGTGGACTAGGTCCCGATGAATACAATAGAATCCAAAGTTGCACAACAGCCAAGGAAAACTGAGACACTCTACAAGTAGCTCATGAAGAAGACAAGGTAGAGAAGATCTTGATAAGGGTTTTGCCTATCTCCTGGGAAAGCAAGATCACTGCTATCCAGGAATCCAAAAATATGGAAACCCTTAGACTGGATGAGTTAATTGGAAATCTAACTGCTTATGAACTAAGAAGGCAAACCATGAAGATGGATGCCCTAAAGAAGGAGAGAAGTCTAGCACTGAGGATCACTGAAGGAGCAGATCTGGAAGAGGATGAGATGGCCATGATCACTAAAGAATTTAGAAACTTTCTCATGAGGAAGAAGGGCATCTCTAGGGGAGGAAACTTCAACAAGGCAAAGGCACCAGAAAGGCCAGCTAATGAGGGATGCTACAAGTGTGGAAAAACTGACCATCTCATCAAAAACTGCCCTCAGTGGGAAGTAGAATGGAGGAAAGAGAGATATGAAAGAAAGAACAGGAAGAAGGAACTGGTCCAACCCAAGAGAACCACTACAAAGGCTATGGTTGCTGCTTGGGGGGAAAGTTCAGATGAAGAATCAGAGGATGGTGAGACAGAAGATCAGGCTCTCATGGCAATAGGAGAATCTGATGAGGAAACTTATGAAGAACCAGAGGTAAGTATCTCACAACTTAAAACTAAAATAAAGTTTTTATCTAAGGAGAAACTCTCTGAGTTGCTACTTGACTTCATAGATGATTCTGAGGAAACAACCAAAGAGAAGGATCAACTATCTAAAAAGTGTGCAATGCTGAAAGCAGAATGCATGGACCTGGATAAGGGTCAGTGAATCTGAAAAGAAAAACATTGTCTTGATGAACCAGGTCCATCCACTCGAAACTGAAATCGTAGATCTAAAATCTAAAAACTTAAAATTAAGACTAGGATCTAGTAAAAAGGTGGTTGATCACTCTCATGCAATGTTAGAAGAAGACTTAGGAAAACTAAAGGATAAAATGTATGCCAAGGATGAACACATAAAATCTCTTAAAGAAGAACTTGGCAAAGTCAAACATGAATTTGATAGAACACGGAAATGGAATAAGTCTTCTGATGCATTAACTTGGCTTTAAGAGAATCACAGTAGCAACCGAAGAGGGCTTGGTTTTGGGAGTCAATTGCCTAAGTGGGATCCCAAAAGAAAGTATCTCACTCTCCCTGAAAATAAAATGTGCACCCATTGTGGGAAGACTGGCCACTACAAATATGAGTGTGGTGTAAAAGAGCAGGCCAGTCAGAAAAATGAGAGATTCATTAAAAAGAAGAACTGGCTACCAAACTGGGCCAGGAAAAATCTGATTCATCCTTTCTCTCATAGAAAAGGACCCAAACTAGTTTGGGTTCTTAAAACTAACCCCTGATTTGCTTTTGTAGGTACAAGTGAAGGGAAGCATCCTAATTTGGTTTTTGGACAGTGGCTGCTCTAAGAATATGACAGGAAACAAGGAACATTTCCTTTCACTTGAAAACCTCAAAGGAGGAAATGTCTCCTTTGGAAACGGAAAGAAAGGTGAAATTATAGGGGTCGGCAAGGTAGGTAAAGATGACACACGTTCAATTGAACATGTGTATCTGATAGATGGCTTGAAATATAGCCTAATCAGTGTGTCACAACTGTGTGACAGAGGTAACCTTGTCGCTTTTACCTCCACAAAATGTTTTGTGATAAATCTGCTTACTGACAAGATTGTGTTGCAGGGAAGGAGAATGAACAATATCTATGTCATTGACTTGTCCACACTGTCTGACAATGAACTCACTTGCCTTAGTGTGTTGGACAGTGATCCCCTCCTGTGGCACAAAAGACTTGGTCATGCAAGTCTAACTCAACTTAACAAGCTGGTCTCTAAGGACTTAGTGGTAGGGCTTCCTAACATTAAGTTCAAAGAAGACAAGGTTTGTGAGGCATGTGCAAGGGGGAAGCAGGTAAGGTCTTCTTTCAAAAGTAAGAAAATGGTCAGTACCACCAGGTCGTTGGAACTGGTTCATCTAGATCTGTGTGGTCCAATGAGAACTCTGAGCAGATGAGGTAAGAAATATGTGATGGTGTTAGTTGATGATTACTCAAGGTTCACGTGGACCTTATTTCTGGCATCTAAGGATGAAGCATTTGATATGTTTATCACATTTGTTAAGAAAACTCAAAATCAGTTAGGACATCAACTAGCATCAATAAGATCTGACCATGGGACTGAATTTGAAAATGCTAAGTTTGCTAAGTTCTGTGATGAACATGGTATCAATCACAACTTTTCTGCCCCTAGAACCCCACATCAAAATGGGGTTGTGGAAAGAAAGAATAGAACTCTTGAAGACATGGCAATAACCATGCTTCTATCAAGCAAACTACCTCACAACTTCTGGGCAGAAGCAATAAACACTGCATGATACATTATCAATAGATGCATGACCAGATCTATGGTAGAGAAAACTCCCTATGAATTACTTAAAGGGAGAAAGCCCAACATATCCCACCTTAGGGCTTTTGGATGCAAGTGTTACGTGCATAATAATGGCAAAGATACTCTAGGAAAATTTGATCCCATAAGTGATGAGGGAGTGTTCTTGGGATACTCAACACATAGTAAAGTTTATAAAATATATAATAAAAGAACTATGTGTGTAGAAGAAAGTGTACATGTTGTCTTTGACGAAACTAACACTTTATCTGAGAGACAGGAACCAGAAAATGAGGAGCTTGGACTGGTGAGGAGCAATGACTACATTGAAGCACTTATAGCATATGGAACAGGTGATGGACCAGGTTCAACTATCTCACGCAACTCGACAGGGGGAATACTCCATGAAAACCCTGGCCCTGATCCTGTTCCACAACTACAAGACAATATGGAACAGTCCAGAAGTGAACAACAAGTGCTCAAACCACACAGATATCAGAGTTCTCACCCTCTTGAGAACATCATAACAGACTTGAAATCTGGAATCAAAACTAGATCCTAATTAAACAATCTGTGTGCGTTTGATGCGTTTCTGTCCTTGTTAGAACCAAAGAACATTGCTGAAGTCCTACAGAATGATGACTGGGTAAATGCCATGCAAGATGAGCTAAATAAATTTGAAAGAAGTCAGGTATGGAACTTGGTACCCAGGCCACTTGACAGAGCAGTAATTGGCACCAAGTGGGTTTTCAGAAAGAAGCTCGACGAGGATGGAACCGTTACAAGAAACAAGGCAAGACTGGTTGTTCAAGGATACAGTCAAAAAGAGGGAATTGACTATGATGAGACCTTTGCTCCTGTGGCAAGATTGGAGGCAATCAGACTTCTTATAGCATTTGCTGCACACATGGAATTCACTCTCCATCAGATGGATGTTAAGAGTGCCTTTCTCAATGGCTATTTGAAGGAAGATGTATTTGTAAAACAGCCTCCTGGTTTTGAAAACAAAGAGTCACCTGATCATGTGTATAAACTTGACAAGGCTCTTTATGGTCTCAAGCAAGCACCTAGAGCTTGGTACGAAAGATTGTCAAAATTTCTGCTGGAACATGGGTACAAATGAGGCAAAATAGACAGTACTTTGTTCCTAAAGGAAAAGGGAAAGGATCTTCTGATTGTTCAAATATATGTTGATGATATTATATTTGGGGAAACTACTGAAAAACTTAGCAAGGAATTTGCTACATTAATGGGGAGTGAGTTTGAAATGAGTATGATGGGAGAATTAACCTTCTTCTTAGGCTTGCAGATCAAACAAAATCCTCATGGTACAATGATTCATCAACAGAAGTATGTGAAAGAACTCCTCAAGAAGTTCAAAATGGAGGACTCAAAGGAGATAGATACCCCAATAGCCACAACTACAAAATTGGATGTGGATGAACCTGGTTCATCCGTTGATCAGAAGACATACAGAGGAATGATTGGGTCTCTTCTCTATCTTACTGCAAGTAGACCTGATATTGTGTTCAGTGTGGGACTATGTGCTAGGTTTCAAGCCAATCCAAAGGAGTCCCATCTCACTGCAGTAAAAAGAATTTTGAGATATTTGAAGGGCACCACTGATTTGTGCCTTTGGTATCCTAAAGGTAGTAATTTTGACCTTGTAGGATATGCTGATGCTGATTATGCAGGTTTTCTGGTTGACAGGAAAAGTACTTCAGGCATGGCTCACTTTTTGGGCTCCTGCCTTGTCTCTTGGGCAACCAAGAAACAAAATTCAGTAGCCTTGTCTATTGTTGAGGCTGAATATGTGGCTGCAACCTCTTGTTGTTTTCAGTTGCTCTGGATCAAGCAACAACTCTTGGATTTTGGTATTGATGTGGATTTCATTCCTATTTTTTGTGATAACACTAGTGCAATTAGTATGATGAAGAACCCGGTTCATCACAAAAGAACTAAGCACATAGATGTTAGGCACCACTTCTTAAGGGATAATTATGAGAAAGGAATGATCTCAATTGAATTCTGTGCTACTGATCGTCAAATCACTGATATATTTACCAAAGCACTGAGTAGACAACATTATGAGAGAAACAGGCTTGAATTAGGGATGATTAAGATCACCTAATTGAAAAACAAAAATAAAAAGTTTGAAAAAAAAAGATTTTTTGGCTAGAAAATTTAATTAGGTACTTAATCAGATTAATCATTGCTCATCATTATGTCTTTATTTCCATACTCTTTTGCCATGTATTAATATGATTCCCTAGTTGATAATGATGTTTCTCTATTTTTGTGAATTTTGAGGCAAAATAAAGAATTTATCAGGATGAACCTGGTTCATCCATGCTGGTTTACATGACTGACAAGGTATGTTCTCATCTTCATACATGTATTAATTCAAGTACAGTCATACATGAGCATGATTCTATCTACTTATGGTTCAAAATCAAATATTCTGCACTTACCCAAATTGAACCAGTTTCAAGAAGTCCTATTTCACTTAATTAGCCTAGTTTTAGGGGGAAAGTAATTGTCCAATCAATGACAATTCTGTAGCGATTAGAATTCCACTTGAGTTATACTCTTTCGGTACAATTACCCCAACCACATGTTATAAAAAGGCCATCATTACCCTTTATGCAATAAAGCAAGAGTCGAACCTTGTTCAATTCACCCAACACTAAAATCTCTACTGCCTTTTGCCCTCTTTTTCTTTAAAAATTAAAACCATGTCATCTGCTTCCTCTGATTCTCAAAATCAGGATTATGATGAAGAAGTCTATGAATCTGATTCTCCACCGGTCTTTAGTTCTGAATCTTCTGACAATTCTGTAACTCCTTAACATCACGATGCCCCAGAACCCACACCAAACCCTACCCCAGCCCCCAAGCCTCGTCGTGTAAAAGTTCTTGCACGTAAAACTGTGGCTTCTGGTCCAAGAGCCAAATTCTTGGAAGAATTATTGCATGCTGAAGAAGGCTCCAAACTAGAATCGTCCGATGAATCATTTAAATCAGCAAATGAAGATGAAGCACCTGGTTCAACCAGTGCTGAGAAAGGTAATTTTGATGCTATCTCTGAAATAAATACTGCTGATCAACGATTCGTGTTGGTGGGGTCTGTGGTGGATGTTGAAGTGCCTAAAAGGCAAAGAAAATCTGGGAAAGAGAAAATTCTTGAGAACGAGGGAGATGCAGGTGTGAGGGGACCCGGGGAGGATGGTACCGCGCTTGCAATTTGTGGCCCCATTCTTGAAAATCTTGAAGATTATGTCATGGTGATAGGGGGAACTAATGAAGTTGAGGAAGTTGTTGCTGGGTTGGAGAAGCTAATGAAGGAGATAGATGAACGTGTTTCTTCTGGGGAAGAAACTTTGGCTAAAAGACTAAAAAAGCTGGGGGACTCATACAACCCTAAGAAGAGAAGGACTCCAAAGTCCAGAAAGTCTAAAGCCTCAGTTCCTTCAAAGAAAAGGAAGACTGCTGAGTCTGTTAGTGTCCCTGTTACAAGGGTACGAGCTACAAGAAATAATGTACGAGAAGAGGAGGAGAAGTTGGAAAAATCTTTGCAAGAGAGCAAAAGAAAAAGGGCAGAGAAGGGAAAAGCAAAGGTAGGGGAGCCTGTTGAGGCTATTGTTGATGAAGAGGTGTTGGACCTGGTCCAACAAGAAGAGGAGGCTGCTTCAATGATTTTCAAGACACCCAAGCCCAAAAAGACCAAGACTTCCCCAAAGAAGTCAGCTATTGTGTCTACTCCCACTGCGAGTACCTCTACAAGGACAAGGTCCAAGCAAAAGAAAGTGAAGAAAGTTAAGATTGTGAAAAGGGATGATGATCCGGAATGGAATGGAGTTGAAGAGAAGGAGGTTGGAGAAGTGTCTACTGACAGAGTTGCCATGTTTGGCAAGAGACATATCTTGAAGGGGAAGTTGTTGAAGGATTTGGAGGAGCCTGGTATGAGGTATTTACTGGATTTTCTGGCAGTGCAGGGCTGGAAGGACATGGTCCTTCGCATGGAAGGCAGGCTGGTCAGGAATGAGATTGTGGAGTTCATGGGGAATGCAACAGTGATTGGAGGCAGGGTTACCTCATTGGTCAAGGGAGTTGAAGTCTCCTTTGATGCTCAAGAACTGGGAGTCATTCTAGACATTCCATCTGAGGGCTATGAAGACTATACAAGGCAGAGATGGCCTTGCTTAGATGGAATGTCCTCAGCTATCAGTATTACCCGATTCTTCTGCAACAATGAGAAGGAGATAGAACCCAGGGTTGTGTTCAAAAGTGAGATGAAGCCTGAGCACAAGCTGTTCTTTGAATTTGTGATCAAATTCTTGCTGCCCAGACAAGAACGACGACACATTTCTAACTACATGGACTTAACCCTCATGGAGTGTCTGTACAGAGGCAGGCAGATCAATTGGCCAGCTTTTATCATCCAGCTCTTGGACGGAGTGGTGAATGGCACCAAAGCCCATGCAATTCCCTATGGCTTTTTTCTGACTGTAGTTCTTGCTCATTTTGGAGTTCTACAAAGAAGACTGAGATGGATACTGCTACGAATTACTTTGGAAAGGACACTCTGCTGTCTTGTGATTATATTGTCAATGCCCTGGAAGATGAACCAGGTTCATCTCAGAAGCAACCAGTCAACAACAAGGTTCGCACCCTGGTGCAAGAAAGCGAGTTACAGGATATGGAGATCCTTCGATTGAAGTCTCGCTTGATTGAGGTGGAAGCTGAGCGTGATGCTCTCAAAGATGAGTTGGCTAAGGAGAAGGAGAAAAACGAATGCGTCTTACACCAAATGTTGTCCCTTCTACAAACCAAGAATCCAGCCTAATCTGCACCACCCCAGCCTTAGGAATGTCCAGTGTCACCCCTCCAATACCATCTATGACTTAGTTTGGGATGTCTACCTGTTTTTAGTTTCAGTTTTTATTTCTATTTTGCTCATGTTTTGGCTGTTCTTGATTTTAATCTATTTTGGTGCTGATCATCACTGTTAATCAATGAAAGCTTGTTGTTTTGAAAATGTCTCAATTTCTAATTTAGCTTACATTATTGGTTTCTTGTGTTGATTAATCATGTTTGAACCTGCAGTTGCCTAAATTGGCCATGAGTAAGAATTAAAAAGCTGGTAAGTATCATTTTGCAACTTTTCGATGATGCCAAAAGGGGGAAGATTGATTGTGTTTTCAAAAAAATTCAAAAAGTGATATTTATAACCTAATGGCCCTGGTTCTTGATGATTAATGCTTAAAAATATACAAAGTGTTTAAAGTGTATACATGATAAAAGCACAGAGTTTGTCATCATAAAAAAGGGGGAATTTGTTGTCCCATGTCACTAAATGGGTTTTGAAGATTGACAAAAGATGACAAAGTTGAACCAGGTCCATCATAGCATACACATCTGAACGGAACAGTTGGCACAAGAATCATACTTGCATAGGAGACATCAATGTTTGATGAGTATCAAAGAACTAGGAGAATGTCTTCTAATACGAAAAGGTTGCAAACTGATAAAGATGACAGAAGTTGATTTCAGCTAGGACAGAAATAGAGGAAGGAAGTTGAGTTACAATCAAACTCGTTTACCCAGGAAGAGTTGGATCAGAATTGAATCATGGACTCAACAAACGGACTCTATAAATACTCAATGTATTACTGCTGAAAGATTTGACGCACAAGTACTAAAGTGAATCAAGATCTGAAGCAAAAGTCCCAGAGATATTTTGCAAGCAGAATTGTTGTGCGATACAAAGGCTACAGTTCAACTAGAAGAAACAGTTCCATTGTTTGTGTATTGAGTCTAGTTGATTGTAGTAGGAGTTTTAACATTGTATCTTTTCAGCTTACTTAGAAGCAATTGTAATAGGTACAAATTGATCAAGTTAGAGTTAGCTTGAAATCTGTAGAAATTAGCTAGAGGCTAGTTGATACAAAGAGGATTAGAGTTAGTCCTAGGATTACAAAAGAGTTTATTTTGTAAGTCCGTTTTGGCTCAGAGTTTTAGTGAAGAGTTTGAGCAAATCCTACTGAGGAGTAGGTCGTGGTTTTTTCACCTTTTGAGCCAGGTGTTTTCCACGTAAAAATCTCTGTGTCTTTACTTTACTGCTTTAATTATACCGCAACAGTAGAAAGTAGTACACAAAGAAGAACCAGGTTCTTCTTATTAGACAACACTCGAAAATTGGGTACTACACAATTAACTTATATTATCGTGTAGTATTGAAGTTTAAAACATCAAGAACGCAACCCGAAAATCGGAAGCCACAATACGGTAAGAATAAATAACAATTCAGCACTGCAACAGTTTTCACGTCACGCCTTAGCCAACAACCCCAATTATTTTTCTAGAAAATTTTTCGGGTGTATCTTCACCCGTAAGTTTATATTGAAAGCTTTTAAATCATCATTTCAAGTAGAAAATTTATTTGAAATATATTTTCCTCGAATACATATATACATTTTCAGAAGGAAAATTTTCAAAACCTAGTTCCTTTAAAATAAATGCTTTTCAAGTATACTTTTCAATAAATATCTTTCGAGATAAAAAGCTTTTCAAATACACCTTTGAAATAATAGTCTTTCAGACTTAGTTTTCTTCAAGGCAAATGCTTTTCATCTATACTTTTCAATAAGTATCTTTCGATCGTAATCTCTTCAAGATAAATCTTCTGGAACTCCGTCCGTAGCTCAGAACTTGTCATTCAGTACATGGGGGATCTCCTAGAATACGTCTGCAGTCCCCAAAAGTAAATATGCAGTGCTGGGGGATCTCCCGGAATACGTCCATAGTCCCAGTTTAAATATGCAGTACATGGGGTCTCCCGGAATACGTCCGTAGTCTCAATTTAAATATGCAATACAAGGGGGTCTCCCGGAATACGTCTATAGTCCCAATTTAAATATGCAGTAAAAGGGGATCTCCCGGAATACGTCCCGTAGTCCTAATTTAAATATGCAATGCAGCCAACAGAGAGAACAATTAGAACACGACAGAAACATTGTACATTGCTACAACAAGAACAAAAGCAACAAATAGGGACAGATATGCAAAGTGCGACGAGAAAATCAATACAAGAACTTAAATCACAAGATGGTAAAACTCACTCATAAGAAGTAGCCACTGAAAGGAGTGCCAAGCACAAAGAGAAACAACGTAACGAGGGAAAAACAAAACAAATATAGCAACGATTCACAATATTCAAGTTCACAACAAGAAGTCAACACAAGTCGAGAAATTCCAAACACGGGCAAGTCGACTAAAGTGTAGGTTACCTAAATTTCTTTTTAAGGTTTGAGTAATTTTGAGAGATTTTTTCACAATACAAATAAAGGTAAGCAGCTAAAGATAATCACAACTTCAATTACGGCTAAACAATTATAGGGCGAGATTATACTAATTCTTGTAGGCAATTTATGAAGGAAATATAGCATGATGATAGGAGAAGTAAAATTCTTCAACTAAGTCAATTACGATCAAATCAACCACAAATGGAATCTAAAGCAAGTAATTCTAATTTAAGCAGGAAGAGATGAAACTAACAATCAGAAACTTAGTCATAACAATTACAAATTCATACACAGGGAATATAAGGACCTAAGAACCCTAAAAGGCCAAATTCACACAAATAAGTCTGAGTACGCACTCGTCACCTCGCGTACACGGGCTACAATCAACATAGAAGACTCAATTCCTAAGGGGTGTTTCCCCCACACAAGGTTAGGCAAGATACTTACCTCGAAGACGATAACCTGATACTCTAAAATGGACTTCTCGGGTGAAAAGATCTCCGGACGGCTCAATCCAACTAGAACAACTTCAAAACACACATAAATCGTATAAGAAACTATTTCGAATAACAAAGTTTCGATCTTTACAATAACCTAAAAATCGACCCAAAAGTCGACCCCCGGGACTGCACCTCGGAACCCGACAAAATTTACAAAATCCGAATACCCATTCCCATACGAGTTCAACCATACAAAATTTATCGAATTTCGATACCATTTCGTCCCTCAAATTGCGATTTTTGATTTTAGAAATTTTCTTTCAAAACCAATATTTTTCTCAACTCAAAACGCAAATTAAACGATGAAAATAAAGATAAAATCATGAAATATATTTAATCCTAGTTGAATAACACTTACCCAATCGCATTTCGTGAAAACCCCACCAAAAAACGCCAAGAACCGAGCTCTAGAAGTCAAAATGTGATAAAACTGGCTTAACCCTCGATTTTGAAGACTTATAATCTGCCCGGGCTTTTGTGCATCGCGAACGCGGAGGAAGGGACGCGTTCGCGAAGAAGAAGAAATGAAGCTGCCCAGGTTGTACTTCGCGAACGCGAAGGCTGGCTCACGAACGCGGAGGAGAAAAAGGTGGGGCCTATGCGAACGAGTAGGATATGCCGCGAACGCGAAGAGTAACGAGTACCAGTGCCTAAGGCCTAGTTTCTACTATGAGAACGCAGAACAATGGGTGCAAACACGATGAACGAGGTTTTCCAGCAAGACCCTTCGCGAACGCAGAAGAGGGTGCGAACACGAAAAACAAGGAACAAGTTCTACGCGAACGTGGGGTGACAAACGCGAACGCGAAGAAGGATTTCGAGGTAGTCGGCAACAACACATCGCGAACGCGAAGGGCTGTTCGCGATCGCGAAGGAGAACATCAGAAGCAGAAAAACAGCAGTTCCAAAAATGGGAAAAATGACTCGTGGTCCATCCGGAACACACCCGAGGCCCCCGGGACCCCGTCTAAACACACAAACAAGTCATATAACCTAACACAGACTCGCTCGAGGTTTCAAATCACATAAATCAACGCCGAAACGATGGATCAAATCATAATTCAAGCTATGAACTTTCAAATCTTCAAATATCTAAACTCGTGCCGAACCCTATCAATTCAACCCGGAATGATGCCAAATTTTGCAAACAAGTCCCAATTGACATCTCGGAGCTACCCCAAATCTCGGAATCGCATTCCGAACCCGATATCCCAAAAAGTCAATTGTGGTCAAACTTCTCCATTTTTCAAACTTCATATTTTCCAACTTTCGCCGAATTACCTCAAACTACTCTACGGACCTCCAAAACGAATTATGGACGCACGCCTAAGTCCAAAATCACCATACGAAACTGTTGACATTACCCAAAACTCATTCCGAGGCCGTTTACACAAAAGTCAAACTTCTGGTCAAATCTCACCACTTAAGCTTCCTGAATCAAAATCTTTCTTCCAATTCGACTCCGGATCATCCGGTAACTGAATCCAACTATACACGCAGGTCGATATACGCAATGTGAAGTTGTTCATGACCTTACGCCACCGAACGGGACTTAAATTCTCAAAACGACCGGTCGGGTCCTTACATTCATCAACATTTATATGGTGAACATCACTTTTAAAGAGAAATTAATAGTGTTATACCATTATGGCATGGTCAAAATTATATGCAAAATCTGTTTGTTGCATTACTGTTGTCCTTTAATAATCACATTTCCAAAGTATTTTGGCGTACATAGGTACGTGATCAATGACCATTCATGCCATAATAATGATATTATTTTCTTATTTTATCGCAAACTCCCTTCTAGAGGCGAGTGCGGTATATTCACTACCACTAGCACGTTTATTTTCTTCCAAGAATGAATATTTATTCATAAATCACATGTTATCACATTCACATTATGAATTGACCATAATCATCTATATGTGTTTTATAAAATCTCATGTCAAATCGATGACAAATATTACTTTCACAAAGTGAAGGATTATTTTGAGAATCCTTATTATTCTTATTACCATAATGATGACGATTATAATTTCGTATATTGTCACATCCACGTCCATTGATACCTTCACGGTAATAATTTTGTCTTGTTTCATACTTATCACATACTGTATCACATTCTCTTAAGGGAATGAGAATGAAGCAAATACAATGGAACGTGTTTCCACTTTGTGTGCTCACAATCATTCATGAATTTGATCATGGCAAGATATTGAAAAACTATATTAGATTTATAAATAAAATTTATTGTCTTCACTTGTATTTAAAATCAAATTATAGAATTTCAAGATTTTAAAAGAGAAAAATAAGGTAAAATACTTACCTTAAGTCCAGAATTTATTCTTGAGGAAAGTTCATGGATCAATTGACAATAATTATGCTCAATATTATGTATAAGTTGAGTACCATGCACGTATCCCAGAGCTTGTACTCAATTGGTTGGAGTTTCGTGCAGATAACGTATTATAAAACAATAACAAAAGAAGAGTATTGCAGAGAAAAGTAGAGAGAGAGAGAATTCTTATTGATTTGAGATGAACTACAATGAAATAGAACACCTCTATTTATAGGGGAAAAGTTTCTTAGCCACCAAGTAACAAACCATAAGATCTCGCTAAAGTATCGACATTCACCTTAAATATAATTCTATTTATAACAGAATTTGCTTTTTCCATTAATTTATCAACACCTTATTTTAGGTTTGGACATAAATTTGATTGTAACTTAAAAAAGTAATTTTTGAATTTATGTTAAAACATAATTGTTGAAAATTAAAATTATGTTTGAGTATATATTTATTTGAAGAAAAATTAAAGTTTTATTATGGATGAAACATTTTCATCCAAAAATGTTCTAAAGCAGTTTTTTAAAACTTGAATTTTTTAAAAATTAATCATATTCCATAAACAAATAATATATTTAATTTTTTAGAGGAAGAAACTAAAATCTATAGGCAAACAGAAGCTTGGACTCGAGTCCCTATAGCATCTTATAAGAAGAAGAAGAAAAAAGGCTCCAGCTAAATAATAAAATTAATTGTACTTACGAGAAAAAAGCAAATGAGCTAAGGGTGTGTTTGGTATGAAGGAAAATATTTTCTAATTTTCTCATGTTTGATTGTTAAATATTTTGAAAAATATTTTTCCTCATAAACTCATGCTCCAATTGAAGAAAATTATTTCAGGAAAATATTTTACAAAACCCTTTTTTGATGTTATATACCATATTCCCCAACCCAACCACCCCACCCCCAAATCATCCCTACCCACCCACTCTAACCCCTCACCCATTCCAATCTCGTCCACCACCCACCCTAAATAAAACTATTATTAAGAGTATGTCTGGTACAAAGGAAAATATTTTTTAATTTTTTCATGTTTGGTTGACTTAAATATTCTAAAAAATATTTTCCTTCAATTGGAGGAAAATATATTTTCAGTATCAAAAGAAGAGAAAATATTTTCTAAAAATCTTTTTCAACTTTTATTTTGTTTCATTTCAATAAACTAAGTATTTTCTTTCATTTCAACAAACTGAGTACTTTCTTTTCATGATGTAAAAAAAATATTTGATTTCACTCAACAAAATGAGTAATTTCTTTTCATGTTGTAGAAAGGATACTTCTTTTTTCAACGAAATAAAGTATTTTTTTAGTTATCGAGCTCAAATTTCATTGTTGTTCTTGTGTGAAAAAAGTAAAATAGTACATTAGTTTCTTTGGGCTTGTGTGAATTTTGAAAAGAATAATAAAATTCTTGAAAAAAATAGAGTCGGAAGAGGGGG
>ML257996.1:36813-50030 GCA_005239495.1 Nicotiana undulata | reverse complement strand
AAAAAAAAAAAGAAGAAAGAGAGGGGGGGGGGGGGGGGGGGGGGGGGGGGGGGGGAGTACAGGAAACATGGGGATTTTAGGGAAGGTGGTTTGAGGAGTCTAGTTAAACACTTATTTTCCTAAAAATATTTTATACTCTCTAACCAAACACTAGAAAATATTTTTCGAAAAAAAGTTTTTCACTCACCAACCAAACAAGGGAAAATAAGTGATAAAATCACACATTTTCTAGAAAAACATTTTTCATGCCTTCATACCAAACACACCTAAGTCTATGAAATATTATTTCAAATATTGGAGGCATTTTTCACAATTTATTTAAAAATCATATTAAATTATATGTTTATATTTAAAAGCAACTTAAGTTTGAATTACTCATTTTATTTTTAATGAGATGATTTATATTTACAAAATTATTATGATATATTTTTACCACAAATTTTAAAAGTCATCTGTGTGGCAAAGAACATTAGTTTAGTCATGTATATTAGCAAATAATGAACTTCATATATTTAAATTTCAGGCAAAATACTGAAGGAGTGTTTGAGACTGTATTTTCATTTTCAGTGAACTATTCAGTTTTTGTAACAATATTCTTTTACAAAAGAAATTAATGTGATAAAACATATTACTCCTAGTACTCCCTCATGTGCATAATAACTAACCTTTTGGCTATTTTACTTTGGTTCAAGATAAGTATCATTTTCACATAATTAACTTTAGTTTTTTAAATTTGTCGTTATCTATATATCCCAATGTGTTAAGTTAATAATACACAAATTTTAATTAAAAATAATTTAATCAAAATACTTATTTATTTTCGAAGATTTAGTATTTTATTAAGGGGCGTGCCAATTGCCAAATACCAAAAACTTACTTATTTATTATGGTCCGGAGGAAGTATTAAACTTCTACAAACCTTTTTATTTTTACCTAGAACTTAAAAATATTATTTTCCAACTTCAATAATTCAATTCAAATAATTGCTCTATTTCATTTCCTTTCCCTAGTTTCCAAACAGCAAATACAGTGTCAGGAGAAGATCCAATCCCTTCTGGTTTTAGCCAAGGAATTTTTTATTAAGGAAAGAAACCTGAATCTCTATCATGGCAGCTTCGGCTCCTCTTTCTCACACACTTGGCTTTTCATCTTGTACGGTTTCTAAAGCCCACAGAACCACTAAATTTGCTCAATGTTTTCAATGCAGTTTCCCCCTCAACAAGCATTCTGAAACCACTAAATTTGCTCCCTCTAAAGTAATTATCAACCGTAGCAGACGTTCCTCGTCCAAAACCTCTCTCTCGTTCCAACACTCTGCTCCTCAAGTACTCTCTTCCTCTCTCTTTTTATGACTTGTTATCTTTGCTTTTGTTGTTTAATTGGGTTGCTATAGAAAATTAATTGAGAATCAATTTGTCAATTTGTGCATAGTTGCATTGGCTGGGAAAGATTAAGACTTTCTTCTTCTTTTTTCTTGATAAAACCATACTTACTACTATTATGCTTTTGATAATAGGATTAAGTTATCTTCCTTTTTCTTTTATTTGTGGACTAGTCCTAGTAAGCACAAGTGGCAATTGATGACTTGACCTAGTCTTTGATTCCTTAAGTATGGGGTGCAATAATGTAAATATTCCTATCACATGACCTAAAAATTGTGCTTAATTGTGTTATGTTGGTTGCTTTGTGAGATAAATACTGATGACTTTTGGCAGTTGTATAAAGGGAGAGGGTTTACATCTGTAGTGATTGATTATTGCTATACATTGGTTCTTTTTTAATGCTTTCCTTGAGCTGAGGGTATACCAGAAATAACTTCTCTACTTTCACAACGTAACGATAAGGTCTGCGTACATACTACCCTCACCAAACCCCACTTGTGGGAATACATTGGGTATGTCGTTGTTGTTGCTGATGGCCTGGTTATTGAGTAGGGGATGGATATTTTAGGAGGGCTAATGCTACTTTGACAGGAAAGTGGTACGCAAGTTGCTCCTTTGTAGTTGTTCACTTCATGAGCAGGGTTTTACTTGTCTCCCATGAAAAACTAGCTGACCCTCAGATTTGTTGCTTGTGGATTTTATTGTGTTTTTGGTGGATAACTGTGGGTTATAGTTTAATTCCTTTCATTTTCGTAATGTTCATATAACCAATGACACACAGAGGAGCACTTCCTGTCACTCTTGAAGTGTTTGTATAAAAGAATATTTGAAAAGACTTCGACTCAACACAAGTTATCTTGTAAGTATGATATGTATCTCTCACTTTCACAAACTATACTTTGAAATTTAGAGTTCTTAATTGGTTACCAAGATATCTTTTTGAACAGCTGCACTCATTAAAGCTATATTCATGCTTGTTGATTATGTTCTTTTATATGGTTGATATCCCCTTGGTTACTTAATCTAACTTAACAATTCTAATATTCCTTCATCAAAGGATTTTACTTTTCAGAATATTACTGTTGTGAAACTGACAATGACAAAATAATTTTGTTGTAGACGAGTGATGATGAGGATAGCCTCGGTGAATTGGAAGTGTCAAAAGATGAAGCAGATGAGAAATATTCATTTAGATTGAAGTCCCTCATGCAAGTTTACAAGGAGGCCATCCTAATAGGAGATGTAAAGGCTATATATGAAATTGAGGCAGCCATATCCTCGGTGGAAAAGGAGAGAGATGACTTGGCCCTAAAAGTATCAGCTCTATCAGCAGAGATCGATTCTGGGAAGGAAAAATATATCCGCTTGCAAGCAGATTTTGATAATTTTAGGAAAAGATCTGAGAAAGAGAGACTAACAATCAGGACAAATGCTCAAGGGGAAATAATTGAGAGCCTATTGCCCATGGTTGATAACTTTGAGAGAGCTAAGCGACAGATCAAACTAGAAACTGAGACGGAAAAGAAAATTGATGCAAGTTACCAGGGAATATACAAACAATTCGTGGAGATAATGAAGAGTTTGCGTGTCGCTGCTGTTCCAACTGTTGGCAAACCATTTGATCCCGCGGTAAGAAATTACTATCTGTTATCCCTTCTCTCCCTCTCTATGAAGTCATTATTTCTCCCTTTTTATGGGGGAGCAGCCAGTCTTTTTACTTCTGCTAAAATACCAGCAAATATAAGCCTGTGGATCCATGTTGTACTCTAGTATGACATGCCCAGCACCACATGTCAATTACACTGTCCCAGTTTCTTTAAATGTCCTAAATTTGGAAACCTATGTCACTCATGTGGGCAAAATGTGTCGCCCTACTGACACCTATGAGTCATTACTACCTATATTTCGTCTTTCCTCCGAGATTCAATTGTTCTAAACTCAGTCTTGCAGTCTTGCTAGAGTAACTGGCTCCATCAGAACTATAAAGAATCTTTTAAAGCATTGAATAAATAAATATTAATTGGAAAATGGATGTATAATTTATGGCTGCCCTTACATCCTTGTAATTAAAATCCATAGGTCCTTATAGTGACACTCTTTCTATATCTTATTCCGTTTTGACCTAATCAACAAACTAGGTTCCAATTCAAAAGGCAAAATAAGATTTCCCTCCAATTTAAAACGTTAGTACAAGTTTTACATTTGCTTAACAAACTTGAACTATTTAGATACTTTTTCTAATTTTTATTGTGAAACATGGTCAGTGAGGGTTCATATAGCGGACCATAATTTGTATGCATTTAGGGGTAGCAGTAGCTGTTCTAATCTTTAATGAGATGCTGAATTATTTGAATCATAGTTTATGAAGATTGCCATGTTGTATGTACACCTCCAGATGCACCAATCCTTAAGTAGACCTCCGGATGTACTAGGCCATAGGTGTGCCAATATGATGATTAAAGACACCAAAGAGTACATGGTAAAATGATATGATGAAGTTGTGTTCATGTTTCTAACTAAAAATCAAAACACTACAGAAACAAAGAATCCATATAAGTGGTACCAACTAATTTCATTCTCAAAAGAAGTGGTACCAACTAATTGGGACTAAACTAGTTAACCATGTAAGATGAAGGTGAGATTTACCCCTAATATGCTTTAAAAAGCAAATGACTTAGTATTGGAATGAAATGTGCATGTTTAGAGCAGTGTTGTCAAAGGCGCGCTTAAGTCCTAAAGCGAGGCTCAAAACACGTTGAGCGCTTCGCCTCGCTTTGCGGGCGCTTTAGTGTCGCATCAAAGCTCCAAGGCATACTTTTCCTTGCCAATGAGTGTAATCCTAAAAAGGCGACCTTAAACAATTGATATTTCACTTTATCGTGAATCTTTTTTCAATTTCTTTGTCTATATATTTTGTTATTCATGCTTATAATGATTAGTCTTGGACTACATGCATATTTTTACTTTTTCTCCCGTTGCACCTTTTTTCATTAAATCCCACACTTTATTTCCGCTTTGCGCTTAAAGCCCCAACAGACCTTAGAGCTTTTTGCGCTTTTCGCCTTTGATAACATTGGTTTAGGGTAATGGATGTAGAAGATTTATATAGGCTACCTCACTAATTTGGGATTGAAATATAGTTGATTGATATAGTTTTGAAGCTATAACTTTTGAATTTAATAGAGTATCCTTTCACCTAAGGATGTGGCCCTATCGGTCAATGAAGTAGGTGCAAACCTTGGTAGCCAGGGTTCAAATCCTAACAGAGACAAAAAACACTAGGTGGATTACCCATATGCCTAAGCCCTAATGAGCAAAGTTACGTGGTACTTATATTGGTGGGAGGTAACATGTATGCTGTGAAATTCGAGGTGCGCAAGCTGTCCAGACACGGTATCAGGAAAAAAGGAAGGAACTATCCTATATATGTTTTCTATGAAGGTTCTAAATTTATTTTGAGTTGTTGATTATACACACACAATGCGTGTGTGCACGCAGACGTCTGTATGCATGTACTTACATGTTCATATGTATATGCATATAAACTAAATTCATATATTTGTGTTGTGTGCCACTGTTTACTGAAAAATTCGTACATTCATGGGTTTGTCCATATCCATGCTACTTGGGTTGAATTCCCCATCTTTGAATTGCTGAAAAGAGTCCTAGTCATTGCATTCAAATTTTGCCTCGTAATCAGTGACACAAACACATTATAGTTAATGTGGGAAGTTGTTTTTGCTTGAAGAGTAATTGAAGAATACTGTTATACACAAAAGGTTTTGTTAGGTGAAAATTATCAGAATGTTGTCCTTATAAATAAAATTATCTGAAAGTTGGCCATTTCACTTCTTTCCATATTACGTATAAAAATGCTAACTTGCCATGTTTGAATAACCCCCCGAATAGATGGGTTGTGTTTTGAATGTTAAAGGATTATGACATATTTGGTAAAGTTCGTATGAGGATTGCTGATATTTGTTACCATTAGAGTAGTGGCATTTTAAAGATGTACCTTTTGAGTGCTTCTGACCTTCAAAAAGGAAATAAGATGGTATTCAAAGTAAATATTGCTGTCACATTTAGAACTTTTAACAAAAAGAAGAGGTTTCGTAGCATTGGAAATCAAAATGAAGATACAAAGTTCAAAGTATTGAGAAATATTTTTAAGTTGTAAAATAGTGTTCTTTTTTCTCCTTGTACAAACTACAAGCTTAACACGTCTAGTATAGCATATGTATTCAAATCTCAAGTGCACAGGGATTATGACAGGAGCTTAAAAATTATTGTACTTAAATGGTAAGGTCAAAAATAGAGATAACTAACTTTTTATTGAACGTGAATTTTTGTCAAGTATGAAAGTGTGTACCTGTTACCTTTATAGTGGAAAATGAAAGAAAAGAGGTTGGTTGAAGAAGAAAGGAGAAAGTTTTATTAGCATAACATCTATAGCTTCTTTTTTTCGTTAAAAATATATCTATTAACTTTCAAAGAATACTGTGAGTGTTAACGGCAGTTTGGATCTTAACCAAGAAACTTCTTGATAGCATTCAACAAACTAATAGATTCTGCTTTGTGAAGTAACTGGAGCTAGTCCTATCTAATGACAGCAGCAAAATTTGCTCGTTAAGCTTTGTTATGTTATAATTCAACTGCTGGTCAAATCAAAAGACAACTTGTTCAGCAATGTTTGTTACCAAAGTATTTAACTATCTTTCTATTAGAAGCATTGAAGAGAGAAACGAGCAATTGTGGTTTACCATTCTTTGACATCTACAACTTCCTTCTTGCTTTTCGTCTTGTTCTTCTTTAGTATTTGCTAAGTTAAGACTCTTCAAAGTCGAACATGTCTAAGACTTTTTCTTTTCATCAAGGTAGACTTAAACTAGGAAAACAAAATTAAAAAATAAAGAGATGGGAAAATAGAGAGGGGGGGGGAGGGAACAACTAGAAAGACTAGTGAGTGATTTTTCTTTAAATTTTGAGTTAAGAACCAATCCTTAGACTCAAGAAGGATCTGACATTTTTCGGATTCTTGCTTTAACTGCAATCAGTTTTCTCCTTCTCGTATTATTTTTTCTTTCTTTAATATTTGTAAAGGGAAACCTTTCCTTCTGATTACAATTTACAGATATGAGTAAGACGAGGCAGTACTTTATATTCAGCTAGAGAAGATCTAAATCTAATATGTTTCTGTTAGTTGTTAAACATGTCTGACTTTTCCTGCGATATTCGATGACGAGCTAATTAAACATGGCTTGATGATGATACCAAAATCAATGTGTACATACAATTTGTTCAACTGCAGATTTGGCTGCAAAGTTGACACTGTCTTCTCTTCTGAGAATAACCTTGACTGTGACATCTACCTCATGCAATGCCTCCTCTCCCTTATACTCCATTTCTTTTGGCACATTCATTTGACTTGACATTGTTTATTTAGTTTTATATTGTTTTTGGGCGGTTTTTTTTTTTTTTTTTTTTTTTTTTTGTGGTTTTTTTTTTGTTTTTGTGTGGGGGGGGGGGGGGGGGTTGAGCTTGCTGTTATTATACATGCAGCCTTACATGTCTTGGTTATTACTAATCTTTGGAGTATGGGTTTCTTTTCTTGATGATACAGCTACATGAGGCTGTTGCTCGTGAGGAATCTCAGGAGTTTAGTGATGGAATAATAATAGAAGAATTCCGCCGTGGGTTTTTACTTGGAGACCGCCTGCTAAGGCCTGCAATGGTTAAGGTTTCAGCAGGACCGGGCAAAAGGATACCCTCTTCAGTCGCACAGAAATCCGCAGCAGCAACTGCCGGAGTTGATGATAACTAAGTTCAATTTCACAGGGATACATTCAATTCTTTTAAAGAGCGATGACCACCTCCATTCATATAGAGGATTTGAATCCTCTTCAGTCTAGGCAATCCTCAGTGGTAGTATACAATCATTTACGCCTAATTCTTTTTCTTTTTTTGTTTCTATCACACAATTGAGAAAGAGGGGAATACTTCCTTTGAATCTTGAGAAATTCAATCC
This sequence comes from Nicotiana undulata, assembly GCA_005239495.1. NCBI lineage: Eukaryota > Viridiplantae > Streptophyta > Magnoliopsida > Solanales > Solanaceae > Nicotiana > Nicotiana undulata. The sequence goes on along the minus strand of ML257996.1, from coordinate 42,623 downwards.
GGTTGTTGATGGAAAATGTGCTTGTTTGCTGTTGGTCAAAAGGCTTGTGAACTCTCTTTTGCATTAATATGAATAATCCAGTTGGCTAAGCGAATCATGTTTTCAGAGATTGCATAGAAAGATATTGCTTAAAGATTGGTTTGAAGATATTTCTGTATAGGCATAAAGATTAAAGAGCTTGTAGTTTTAGAGAACTCGTAGTTAGGATTCATGTTTGGACATGTGCCTGAATAGATTGGAATAGATATAGAGGATACCTATAGTGGTTAACTAATTTGGATTGCGAAGTAATTGATAATATATATATACATACACTGTCAATTTGATGAATTCAATCAATTAACAGTTGGATCGAAAGAGATGAAGATGAAGAGAAGAAAGAGCTGGAAATGGATATTCACTGTTCCATTGAATGAAATGATATCCAACTGTACAATAGCTAACTGACTAAGTACTATTTATACTAAATGACTTCTAACTCAGCTATAGTTATTATTATGTACCCTAGTTAGCTCACTATGATTTAAATAACATTTAACTACCACTAACTACTTTGCCCTGTATCACTACATTCCTTAACACCCACCCCCCTCAAGCTAGGTCCCAATGAAAATGTTCTTTAGGCCTAGCTTGGATAACAAATGATCATGTTGAAGACAACTCAATCCCTTTGTCAAGAGATCATCCGGTTGATCCACATAAGGCAAATACACAGTCTCGACCAATCCCTGTTGCACTTTCTCACACAATGAAATGGCAATTAATATCAATATGTTTATCTCTTTCATGAAAAACTGGGTTCGCAGCAATTTGCATAGTGGATTTGCTGTCACAATAAAGTGGAATTGGCAGAGTGAGAGAAACCCCCAATTCACTGAACAGATCAACTAACCACACAATCTTTGCCACTGTTGAGGCCAAACTTCTCTACGCAGCCTCAGCTAAAATGCGAGAGAGTATTTTGCTTCTTGGATTTCCAAGAGATGAGAGAATCACCAAGTGTAACCAGATAACCAGTTACAGACCTCCTGGTATTTGGGTAAATGTAACGACCCGGCCGGTCGTTTCGTAAGATTAACCCCGTTTTTCCTGTTTCAGCTTTGTCTTATGTTAATTAACCTAATTATGATGTGTTGGGTCGGTTGGGTCGGGTTCGGAGTCGTCGTGGTGAGAATTGAGACACTTAATCTCTTGAATTGGCTTAATAGTGGGAGAAGTCAACTGAGAGTTGACTTATTAGTAAACGACCACGGAATGTAGATTTTATGGCTCGGATAGCTTCGTTAGGTGATTTGGGACTTATGAGTGTGTTCGGAATGTAGTTTTGAGGTCCGGTGTAGAATTATGCTTGAATTGGCGAAATGAAGTTTTTTGGCGATTTCCGGTCGACAGTGAAAAATAGGCTATCGGGGTCGGAATGGGATTCCGGGAGTTGGATCAGGTTCGTAGTGTCATTTCGGACGTGTGTGCAAATTTACAGGTCATTCGGATGTGTTTGGGTTGGTTTCGGCATCGTTGGTGATTTTCGGAAGTTTTAGGAATCTTAGGCTTGAATCATGGGTTGAATTGGAATTTTGATGTTATTGTGGGTGTTCCAGGAATTCGACTAAGTCTGGGTGATTATTTTATTACTTGTTTGTATTTTTGGTTGGGGTCCCGAGGGGCTCAGGTTGATTTCGAATGGCCCTCGGGGACTTTGAAGTGGGAAAAATGCAGTTGAACAGCTGCTGGTGTTGCCCCTCTGGTGTGGCCGCACCTGCGGATGGTTGAGTGCAGGTGCGAGATCCGCAGGTGCGAGGAAGGGGCGCAAGTGCGAATTTTGGCTAGCTGGGGAAAAGCCACAGGTGCGAGGTTTTGGCCGCACCTGCGGATGCGCAGGTGCGGAAGAAGTATCGCAGGTGCGAGTTCTGGTGCCTTAAGTCAAGCGCGCAGGTGCGCACCTGGGACCGCAGGTGCGCGGAAAGGACCGCAGGCGCGGGACCACTAGACAGAAGGGTATAAAAACCAGCCTTCGCGAATTTTAGCCATTTCTTTAATATTTTCATCCGAGATTAAGCTTTGGGAGAGGGCTTTTAAGGAGGAAATCAAGAGAACTTCGTTGAGGTTAGATGTTTTCTATGTGATTTTTGTACTGATTTAGGGTGAAATTATAGGAAAAATCAGTGTTTAAATTGGGGGTTAGGGCTTGGAAACTTGAGACTTTGATTGAGGAATTGAAGGGGCAATCGTGGTCCGATTTTGATGTTCTTGTTATGAGTAGAATCGTGGGAGAATGAGAATTCCGCTTTTGTATTTTTTATCGAATTCCGAGACGTAGGCTCGGGGGCCGGGTTTGGCCAATTTCGGGATTTGTGCCTAATTTTGATAATTTTCGAATGGGTTTCGTCTCCCTAGCATATTTTGATGTTATTAATCTGATTTTGATAGACTCGGAGCATTTGGGAGCCGATCCGAGGGGCAAGAGCATCGCAGAGTAGTTTTTGGGCCGGTTTGAGGTAAGTAACGATTGTAACTCTAGACCCGAGGGTATGAACCCTCGGTATTTCGTATTGTTTTGATAAATGAGGTGACGCACATGCTAGGTGACGAGCGTGTGGGCGTGCACCATTGGGGATTGTGACTTGGTCCGTCCCGTAGCGACTATTAAGCCGCGTATTTGATTTGAAACCTTATGATATCCTGTATTTTAGAGACTTATATTCTAATTATGGGTTGTATGCCATGTTTGGGGCCTTGTGCCGACCTGTTTAGACCCTCAGAGATAATTTTCCACTATTCTCACACTATTTTTGATAGAAAATTTATGAACTCAGTCATGCTTTATATTTGTTGATGTTAACATTGTTATCACACTGTTTTAGATGACTGAGAGGTATTTTGGGTTGAGTCCTGTGAGTTGAGATGAGTTGCCCGAGTGACTTGTGAGGATGATTGAGTGAGGCCGAGAGCCGAGTATGTGAGGATAGTTATGGATTGGGTTGCACGCCGCATCAGATACTATATGGATCGGGCTGCACGCCGCAACAATATATATATATATGTGTGTGTGTGTGTGTGTGTGTGTGTGTGTGTGTGTGTGTTGGATCGGGCTGCACGCCGCAGCAATATAGCGCTTGAGATGTAGGAGCCCCTCCGGAGTCTGTACACCCCCAGTGGGCGCAGTCGACTATTATATGGATCGGGCTGCACGCCGCAGCGTATGTTATGTGGATCGGGCTGCACGTCGCAACAGTTATGTGTATACATGGTACCTGTTGAGTGAGAGTGTTGAGTGTGAGCATTTACTTGTGCTAGTGGAGTCACGAGTGACTAAGAGACCTTATTTATGAGTGACATTGTGCCCGAGAGGCTATAATTTGTGAGATCATTGTTTTTCACTCATTTTTCACTGAGTCTCTTTAATAAACGTTGAGTTAATGTTTTACGCAAGTTTAAATGGGGGAGATGGAGTTTGCAAATTATTTGGTAAATGTAGACTTTTGATTTACTCTATTTGTTTTCACTGGCACATGTATTTATGGAATTATCACTTTAAATGCTCGTCACTGCACTCAAGTCTTTAGTTACGTTGGTTACTTACTGAGAATTACTCCCTGCACCTTTGTGTGCAGATCCAGGTACCCGATCTGAGCGCTAACTGATTTCTCTTCTGCTCGGATACTGATCAAGGATAGAGGTAGTTGCTCGGCGTCCACAACTTGCCTCCTTTCCTTTCTTAGTTCATAGATTTATAGTATTTCCTGGATTGTATTAGTAGAAACATGTTATCAGACGTTGTATTTACCTCTTTAGATGCTCATGACAGTTGATTTCGGGTGTTTGGTCGTGTTTAGACTCGATTCTTCTTGATATTACTACTGTTAAATATGTTTTTAAATGGGAACCTTAAATGAAATATTTTGACTTATGATTTTAAACGGGAGGCTTTATATGTTACTTTCAGTGGTTGGCTAGCCTAGTTTCACGATAGGCACCATCACGACCTGTATTTATTTGGGGTCGTGACAGTAAGAGGCCTAATCAGCATCACAGTAAGCTTGCAACTTGGTAGAACCTGTAGATGACCTAAGGATCCCTAGACCAGGATTCTTCTTCAAGTACCTGATAACTCTTAGGGCAGATTCTTAGGAGTATGCATGAACTGGCTCAAACATTGTACAACAAAAGAGACATATGGCCTAGTAATAGTCAAGTATAGCAGCCTATCAATCAATCTCTGGTAGGCTCCAGGATCTGCAAGCAAAGAATCATTGGCAACACCAAATTGATGATCAAATTCAATTGTGGTTAACTTATGATTCACCTCAACAGGATCCCCTACAGGTTTTTCCCCTACTAAACCAACATTAGAGATAAGTTCAAGGGAATATTTCCTCTTATGTAACAGAATTCTTTTCTTACTCCTCGCAAACTCAATTCTCAAAAAATATTTTAGCTCCCCCAAATCTTTTATTTTGAAACTTTGATGAAGTATGTCTTTAGTGTCTGATGTAAGGGTAACATCATCTCCAGTAATTATTAAGTCATCCATGTATACTAAAGTGTTGACTATTCTCCCATTAAGATGTTTGGTGAACAAGAATAATCAAGGTGACTTTGTTTGAATCCTGACTGAAGAAGAGTAGTGGTTAACTTGATGTTCCATTGACGTGAGACTTGTTTAAGCCCATAAAGAGACTTGTGCAGTCGACAAACTTGTGCTTTTCCTGCTGAATGTGAGAATCCCTGAGGCAATTACATATATACTTCTTCTTCCAAATCTCCTTGCAGGACATTATACACGTTCATTTGGTGCAAGACCCAACCTTTTGCAGCTGCAATAGCAATCACACACCTAACAATGACCATTTTCATTACAGGTGAAAATGTTTCCTGATAATCCAAGCCTTCATTCTGGCTATACCTTTTAGCCACAATCGAGCATTGAACCTTTTTATATCTCTAGAAGCTGTATACTTGGTCTTATAAACCCATTTACAACCAATTTCCTTCTTGCCATGAGGTAATGTCACAACTTCCCAAGTGTGATTGTCTTCTAAAGCTTGAATCTCTACCTTCATGGCCTCAACTCATCTTTCATCCTTAGCTGCTTCATAATAAGATGCAAGTTCCGTTTCTGAAGAAATCTTGGCAACATAAGCTTGATATTTGGCTGAGAGACCACCTTAATGCATGGCATCACTGATTGGTTATAGCCAATGATGTGTAGAACTGGACCCTCTTTGAGGTCTAATGTAATCCTTGATCCAAATAAGGGGTCTAATGGTGATTGTACCTCTTAAGAAAAAATGGCACCGTCCTCTACACTATTGGGAATAGGATATGCAGGAACGGATGATGTGTCATGCATCTCATGTATAGGTGTACTAACTTCTGTATTAATAGGATCCGTCTTGAAAGAACCATCACCCCTGCTACTAACAGATGACAACATACAATCAGCGTTGGCTATTGAAGTTGTCTGAGGGAATGCTCTGAAATCTTCAGAAATTTGTTGGAAAGGATATACATCTTCATGGAAAAATACATCCATGCTCACAAAGATGGACCTTTGCTTAATGTTGTATAACTTGTATCCCTTTTGTGTAGGAGCATATCCCAAAAACACTGATCTTATTGCTCAAGGACCAAATTCGTCTCCCCTCACTAGATCAGTCGCAAAACACAAACATCCTAGAACTCATGTGTGATATAGAAGCTTGTGTGCCAAACAACATTTCAAATGGTTATTTGTTGTTTAGAACAGTGGAGGGTATCATGTTGATGATGTATCCTAATGCCTCCACACAGTCCCCCCCCCCCCCCCCCCC
>ML257996.1:656-36637 GCA_005239495.1 Nicotiana undulata | reverse complement strand
GTGTTTCCTCTTTACACCACTTAAATGTTATAAAAAAAAAGTGCCCCCCCCCCCCCCCCCAATCGAATAGGCAAGTGACCTTGAAACCTTATAGCCCTTGTTGTCTCCAAGATATGCGTGTGCCTTCTTTTCACCACTTCATTCTGTTGTGGGGTATATGGACAAAAACTTTGATGCATAATTCCGTGTACTGAGAATAGTTCATTGCAATTCTTATTAAAGAATGTTGTGCCATTATCATACCTGAAACATTTTATCATCTTGCCAAATTGTGTTCTTACCATAATAATGAAGTGCTTGAGTACTGTAATTACATTGGATTTAAGATGAAATAGAAAAACCCAAGTCCACCTAGAACAATCATCTACAATTGTGAGAAACAAATCTCTTTCCATTATGAGTTAAGGCTTTGTAAGGCCCCGTTACATCCATATACAACAAATCAAAACAATTTGTTGCTCTACTAGTACTTATAGGAAATGGAATTCTAGCTTGCCTTGCCAGTGGACAAATATCACAATGGCTTATTCTAGTACTATTACTATAATTGAAACTAGGCAACTTCTTAATGACTAAGACTGGAACATGTCCCAGCTTCCTATGCCACGACTCAGTTTCATCTCTTACTAAATGACTTAACTAGATCCTTTAGTCTTCCCTGTGTACGAAGCACATTGAGTCCCTCTTCCTTCTTAACAATCTCCTTCACCTTCCTAGTGAAGAGATCTTGTAAAATACAGAAATTAGGATAAAAGACAACACAACACTTAAGAGCCTTTGTCAATTGAGACACAAACAATAGGTTAAACTTGAATGCTGGCACACATAAAACACCTATAATAGTTTCTCCTCCATTCAGTTGACAACTTCCAACATGAGACACCTGAGCTGAATCACCCGTAGGAAACTATTCACTGCCTGCATTTTCTGTTGTCACTTTATCATGCAAAGTATTTTGATTACCAACCATGTGATTAGTGGCCCCAGTATCTACAATCAATTTTTCATCAAATCGTTGAACATATGAAACATTGCGTGCCATATGTGCACTAGCAAGAGCTTCTAAGACGTGTGTTTTATTCAGCATAGTAAGTATCTGGTGATACTGCTCAGGTGTAAACACATGTGCGAGAACATATTGTTGTTGCTCTAACTGCTATTGTCCTTGTCCGAGGCCTTGTTGACCATAATTCTATGGTTTAGATGACATTCCATAATTCTGAGAGCAACATCTATGGTAATTTCCTTGCTCTCTACCATCAAAATTAAAAATTTTACAGTGTATTATTATGTTTGAAAGGTCGGCATAGTTCATAAAAAAAAATTAATTATGATTTTATGGCCAAGTAGAACCTAATTTGGTAAATATGAGTTGAAAGTTAATAGTTGGACTAGTGGTTCTAACTCCTTATTGTAGATTCTCAAAAGGTTTGGCTACATGAATTCGTTGGTAGAGTTCTTGACAGTTGATTAAAGTAAGCTAAGTTTACAATTCCCTAAGTCGAGGTGTGAATAAGAAAATGCTTAATAAAAAATTATTCATAAGAAAATGACTAGTTGATTCTTAGGTGTAAATGGTTTGACTATTTGTTTCGAAATCCTTGATTTATTTTAGTGCTATAAATCTATACTAGTCTGTGATACAGTTAACTTACAAAAACTGAATTGCCTTACATGATAACTCACTTAGCTCAAAATATCAGTGAATCTTTTGTTTGATTTGATTGTTGTTATGCCATTACTTGCATTCATTCAAATCCAAAAAGGAAAAGTAGTCAGTTTTCCCGTGTAAGTGCCACGATGGCGAGGGTTAGCTACCCCCTCTTGTAGGTGCTAATGCATTTAGATTTAGATTCAGAAAGAAAAAAATATGGTTAACCTCTCCGAGTATAAATGTCGCTAGGACCGAGAACGAGATAACCATCCTCACACTTGCAGGTACCAACAGATTTATGTGTTTGAGAGAAGTGGTCAACCTCTTCGGATTTAAAAGTCGCCACGATAGGGGAATATACCAATCATCCTCACACTCCCAGGCACCATTACTTCTTAGATAGAATTTTCAGAATAAAGAAACTTAGCCATATTCAATTATCAGAAGTTAACTCAGATTTCATGTATCAATTTAACTTTAAGGCTTCAGTTTAATTTATTTAACTACTTAAATTTATGGTTATTTTTATTTATTAAGTTTAATCCAAAAAATCTTGTCCTCTGCTTATAGGATGAAAAATAATACTTACCGGGTATCCTTAGAGGTATTTAACCCGGTTGGGCTTGATACATCGTGTGGCAGGCATAGAATGTACACGTAACAAAGTTCGTGGCTAAATTTTGTACTTTTCGTGGAACTAGTAGATAGACTTTGTTGATTTCTTCTAGCGGTAGTTGACTATTACACTTTCAGTTACTTAGATATTTTATCATTCCAGCCATGAAGACATTATTCTTTGTTTTAATCCTCAGAGGCTCATTCTTGTTGTTTATAAGTTTAGAATTTTCTTTAGATATTATTTTTGCTAAACTATTATTAGTTATTTTTATATGGTTTTAATATAAGACTTATTAACATTCGAGTGACTTGAATAACTGTATCAACATGTCTCGTTAAATATAACGGGGCTTGCTCGACGGATAAGAGAGGTTGAGACACGAATGATTGTATTAGATGAACTATTACTAACACGCAATGTAAAAGTACTAAAACAATACGAATAATACATTAATATATTTGAATTTACTGGTGTTTTATTTTAATTTGATGAAAATCACATAATAAATCAAATTTAAAACTTGAGGTACATATTGCAAGCAATACCAATTCAGGGATACTAATCGCTTTCGTTTGGAGTAATTCATACGTATTTGGTGATGCACAAGTTGAAAGAAAGCGATAAAATTACCTCAAAATTGTTTTGGATAAGTAAAACATTTGGTGATGAAATTACCTTGAATCATGTTATAGCATACAATAATTTATCAAATAAATAAGATATTTGAAATGATATTTCTAATTAAGGACGATATATTTGTAGTTTATTTAATTTTGTTGATTTTATATCTATATATAAATATAGAACTGGGAATTGGCCAGCTGATGTGGCATCCCTGTACGACCAATTTTATATTTATCTTTTCTCTATTTTTTTGAGATTTTCCTCTAATTTTTCAAAAATCAATTACTACTTAAAACTAATAACGAAATAGATGAGACTTATGGAGGAGAAGATTTTAGTTATGGAATATAACGAGAGAGTAATTAATTGTGGAAATTAACAAAATAATATCATATCAGTTGCCTTACTGGTTCATATTTATTTATTATTTACTGTGCAAATAAAGAAAGCTATGAAGAATTGTATTAATGGTAATGGAGAGTGATAAGAGAACAGTGAAGAATCTATATATATATATATATAATTGTGGAAATGAGAAAGGTGATGTGGCATGTCTCAAATGCTAGGAATTATATTTATCTCTTTTGTTTTTGAGGTTTTCTCTTATTTTAATAATTAAAAAAATCAAGTTTTAATTTACATGGTAAGAGGAAGACCCATATTAATTGCAATTTCATAATGAGAAGGCGCCGTTTCGAATTATGTATTCAAAACTTGTGACTTTTCAATTTCCAGCATTTAAAGTTAAAACCATCGTTTGCTATTTAATTTCTTCTTTCACAGGTGAAGAATGAAAATACACTTGCAATCTTTCACCCTCTTTTTATCTTTTCCCTAATTATCTCTAACATTTTTTTTGATGTGAGGCTACTTGCTGAATTTTGGTTAGGCGATGGTTTATTTACATATATTTTTAGAGTGAATTGTGGTGCATTTAACATTTAACATGATGATTAAAGAAATAATACAGTATACATGTTAGAATGTATTTCTCCCAAGTCTGACCCATGGTCCATGGACAGTCCTTTTTTTTTATGTTTTATAGTGTTAGATATACACGACAAGTAAAGGAATGTAATAATGGTGTAAGTAAAGTAATCTTCATCTCATTTCTCCTTGTACCACTTACCTCATCGTATAGAGCTCACAAAGAACAAAATGATTAATTTAATTTTTATTTGCAGTGGAAAATTTCTTGGTAGTTGATAGAGAGAGTTTTACTAAGGGCATCACAAATCCCAATTAATTAGGTTAGTAAGGTTGGAAAATATGCAAGACTATTTTTCCCTTGATAATTCATTATATTTGAATAAAAATATGAGGATGTCAATAAAATTATAATGTAATCAATCTTAACAAATTAACTAGTCAGGTAATCACTTTATTGTTGGCTTATATAAACCTCTTCACTTTGCTGCCTCCAACAATCCGAAGCATATGCAAACTAGGCCTTCTTTTTTATTTTTCATCTAAATTATCGTTTACCTAATTTTTAGAAGCCCTAATGTCTCTAAAGTTATAACATTCAACTTTTTCTCATCTCTAATTATTCATCTACTTCTTTTAACATCTATTTGTTAAAAGAAATAAATGTAGCGAATCATCAAAATCAAAATCTCAATTTCTAAATAAGAAAATGGAACCGAAGCTACAAAGGAGAGTGTGTAAGAGATGTTAGATCCTGTTGGTATTAGTGCATTATAATATTAAAGTACATTATTTCTTGTGAAATAGTGGTTATAAATTAGCAAGAAAGTGGTCATTACTTTTGTGTAACTCTTGAAATCACTAATGCCATGATCACTAATTACCCACTAAAGATTAAATTTTGTAACCACCAACCATGTTCTACTATTTTCTTATTCCACTACTTTGTTATTTATTTTATGAAAGAAATTTTAGACATATAAATAGTGAGGTTTCTTCCTTGTGTTGTATATGAAAAAATATTGTAGTATGCATGAAAAAAATTAAATTAGTGTAGTGAAAAAGAGAGTTAAGAGAAGGAGAAAAATTCAAGTCTCCAACTTATTGTCTACAAAAGAGAATATTATTTTTCTTGAATGAAGGTGTTCACTTTGGTGGAGTTTTGGACTCAACAACTTGTGTAGAGTTTGTTCGAGTCATACGACTATGTCGGGCTATTGTATCATAGAGGGGACAAGTCAAGAATATTAACTGTTGGGCCGGTAAAGAAACTATCACAGTGGGCTTGAATCTCTTTAAAGAGAGCGTGATATCCACACCTCAACTTGAAGAATATTTATTTATTTATTTTTCTTCAATCTTATTTTTCAACTGTAATTTATTGTAATTTCACCACCAGATCCTATATAAGGACTGGATATCTATCATCATTAGGTTCTGTGCTCCTCACTGTTGTTAAAAATCGATATCATTTTCTATCAATAATGTTTATTAGTCGTATGTAATATTAAAAAAACAAATTGCTTCAAATGAACGGAGTTTGTGCTTCTCAAGCTGAAGGCAAAAATAATGACGGGCGTGCAAATATGACAATCACAAGATAGAAAGTCACGACCAATCAGAACTTCTCCATAAATTATTCCACATACGTAATGCAGAAGAAATTCAAAGGACCATTTAGGAGGAGAAATGGCCAACATTGTATGCAAACATGTGAACTTGTATACATGAATATTTTTAATATATTTGTCGTGATGATCAATTTTGATACCCGCTTAATATCCTTTTTTTAAAATATTTGACTTGTATGTAAATTCAAACAATGACATGAATAGATGATTTTTTGGGGTTTATTATGATGAATTTACTTGATACTTATTTGAGTACTAGTTTTTAACCAGGTGCGTTGCGCGTGTGGTTTATGCAAATATTTTAAAAAAAAGTTGGGAAGAGCTATTGCAATCTCAAAAACCTTTAGGATAAAATCAGAGAGCATTATTTTTACAAAAAAATAAAATAAAAAGATAAATATTTATATAAATACCTTGTGATTCTTAATATATGAGCTAAATCCCTTGCACTGTTACCGATAAATTATATATGTTCAATCTTTATTATTGGAGCTTCACTTTCTCAAAAGTGGACAAATAAAGGTTAATAGATTAAAGAGAGAAAATATGTTAAATGAAATGCTCCTTCCGAAAGGATAGATATGAAATTTACAGACGTTGAGTAACTATTAACAACTAAAGGAATAAATTTGTAAATCTAAAGTGAACTTGATTTACTATTCACTGATATTTATTAGAAATTGGTTTATAAGATAAATGATAAAAAACGATTGATGTGTGGGACTTAATTTTTGTTTTCTATAAAAAGGGTAGTCTAGTGCACTAAGTTCCCCCTATGCACAGGGTCTAGGAAAAAATCGGACCACAAAGGCCTTTTGTTTTCTATCCAATATTTTATTAATTCGAATTTGCGTCGTAAAGTTTCACTTATAGGCGCTTTTTATGAAAGACGACTTTACTTTCATGTTTGAACTCGAGATTCACAATTAAAAATAAAATAGTAATTATCACTCTACCAACTCTACCAATCTTTTGATAGTAAATATACATGCGACCTTAGCTTGGTCGGCATGTACCATAGAAGGTCAAACTTTTAGCATTATTCTAGTTAATTAATTAGTTATATACTTGGGTTCTTTCAAACATGTTTTGGACTTTGCTTTTCTTTTCTTACTCGTTCAAAGACATAAGTTTTAGCCATTCAATAGAAAACAATCTTGACAGGAAAAATTGAATAAATACATGGAAACTTAATGACAAACAAAGCTTCTAGTAAAACTTACCATTAAAAGATGACACAAATCGGGCGATATTATTCGGCAATAAATTAAAATTATGACTTATATAATTTAGATAAAGGATTCTATTGTAAGAAAAAATTTCATATACAAAGAAATTCTGTGTACAATAATAAACCAAGAAATATTAAAATTCATGAACTTCATATCCCAAACATTAGTCCACCTTTTACTTCTTTGATATGCCAAGATATTGCCCACATTTTACAATCAATTCACTAAATATAAAAACTTACTGTCGTGTTTAAAGAATTGGTTAAGAAGAGCAAAGGAAAGAGTCGTTACAAATTAACAAAACTCAAATGAAAAATAACATGTAAAGAAGAAAGTTTACCTTAATTTGATCGATGTAGATAAGTATCTTGTTTCAGAGACAAAACAGATAAATTGCCTTTTTATAAAAAATAAAGATAAGAAGAGGCATATATTAATGTGCATAATAGTTGAAAACTGAAAAGAAATATATTCCAAAGGTTTAGATAAAAATAATTCAAGTGGCTGCAGTAATGCTCAAAAGTCCAAGCAGTAATTGTCTTTTGATTTACCTTATTCATTTTAATTTAAGTGCAAATTTATTTTTTGGTTAGTCCAAGTAGTAATTGTATGTCCTTTCATTCACCCTATTTATTGTAATTGAAATTTCTGTTTTAAAAAGCAGAACTGGAACTCGCCCCGGGACAGAGCACTAGTAAAACGTCTCTGGGCTTATGTGTGGGGCTTAGTTCCATGAGACTTACGTCTCGGCCGTCGGAGCTTACGCCTCGGATACGCCCAACATCCAGCGTATTGGACTCGCCTAATAGAACTTTATGCAATTGTGTGTAACTAACCTTGTAAATCCTCAATTTTTCTTAATAAATCGTTGATTATTCAAAATTACTTTTTTCTCAATCATTAATCATTAAATTGAGAGTATTTTACGTCATAATTAAAATAAAAATTATTACATGTTATCCACTAAGACTGCTATGATAGTAAATTTTAAATAAATCTTTCATTTAAAAGTATTTATGTATTAACTTTTGTTATGTCTTTAATGTATAATAGTCTATAATTTTTTTTATAAATATTTTTTTTTCAAGTTTACGAGATACAATACTTATTAATTTGATAGCCCAGTATTAGCTAATAACTATTTACAAATAATTAGTTATCATGGTATAGTATGGTGAATTATGTGTCACTTTATTAACTTGTTGAAACTTAAAAATAAATTATACTAGAGAATCATATTTAAATTGTGAATTATGTTTTTGTATAAATTCTCTTTCACACAAAAAGCATATTAAATAAAAGGAGTATTTAAGAAAACATCAAATTATAGTATCGAAATTCTTTCAAGATTCATTACTCCTTAGGAGATACAAAAGAATTCACATCGAATACTTTATTTTTTATGTTTGAGTTGTAACGATGTTGCAGCTAATTTGCATATTATGATATATGTCATACTTTTCGTATTATTCATAGTTGAATTATAATTTATAAATGTTTTAAATAGATTATTTGTTATAATTTTGTGGTTTTAATATAATTTTTATAATTTTTTTTTATTTGATACTATCTTAAAATTTTGAAATTAGTAAATTTAAAGATCCGTGTGACTTACGCCCCATGTCTCGGGGCTTACGCCTCGCCTCATCAGAGGTAAAACGCCTCGTATAAGGCCCCCGCCTTTTAAAACATTGATTGAAATATATATTTATTGTTTGGATAGTTGAAATGTACGTATAGTAGTAATAAAGTAAAGGGTAAGATGATCTTTTAGTTTCTAATGAATACTTTTGTAATTTAACCTTACCATTTATAATATAGTATGATATGATTTGCCTTTAGCATAACATGAATTTTAGATTTGAACGATATAAACACACAAAGAGGATAATCTTAATTAAAGATGTTTCGCTTTGAAATATGAGAATTTAAAAAGATGATATTTTTGTTTATTCTTTTTTTCTTTGTTCATGATGGTGATTTGAGTGATATTTTTTCTTGACGTTATATAGGAACTTGAATTTTTGCACTTTACGGATCCTGGAAATTTATTTTATGTGTTTTACTTTTAGGCATTGAAATCAGTTGTAGAAACTTCTACTTAATCAAACTGTCTTCCGATTTTATCAATACCAGTACTAATATTGTCTTGCTTCATCAGCCTTTAGAAGGTCTCTGGCAAGACACAACAATACTACTGACTGAAAAAAGCGTATCACTACTGTATTACATAACTTTTTAAAGAAGATTTCATATAATAATTATGTCAATAAGCTTTAATTGTTTTTATTTATTTATTTTCGTTACTAACCGCACGCGAAGCGCGATCCTTTACACTAGTTAGCATATAAGGACAACCTAAGATGATATACAAACTTAAACATGCCAACAATCTTTTCCTAGTCATTTTAACAAAAATTAACATAATCTTTAACTGATTATTTAATGAAGTAGGATAATACAATAAATTAGATTCTTGACCTTTTAGATGGTAATATTGTCGTTATTATTAGTTGTATAACGATTAAAGGTTCCCGGTAGAGTTAATATCTCCATTAACTAAACAACATTCAGATTGAGATAATTTATGCTTCACACAATCCTCGTTAATTACGCTCATAATAATAATTTTAGAAATCTGAAAAATCGTACCAGAGATATCGATAGTCATTAATTTTGATGATTATGTTTTTACTTGTACTACTTTCACATAATATTCGTCCTATAATCTTATTAAATATATAAATATAATAAATATTTAACTTTTCATGCAAATTCGGGCGTTAATGTCTCGGGTTTATAAATTTAATTTATACATCTATAAACTGCAAAATTACTATACATCAAATTTAACAACATAACGAAATATTGTTTGATTAACGAAATAAAATACGTATCATTTTTATTTTTAAAAGGACGTAAAAATAATTTTATTCTTATGCTCCTTTCATGGTCGGATTTCATTCATATTACAGCGGAAACCGTAACCCTACTCTCAAAAAACATTCCTTCTGATGACTATTCTGCCGGAGTCGCAGTTCCGCTGCCGGAGATAGTAAAGAGACTGTTACCTATATTAGCAAGTTCAATTTTTCTTTTTTGGTTTATCAATGGAAACCCTACTACCGGTTAGTACTCCCCCCCCTCACCTTTTTCACTATGCAACGTGCACCTTAGTTTAATCGGAATTCAATAGCGTAATGTATACTTTCCTTTTTGACGATTCTCCGCTTAATGAAAATCAACATAGTAATTTGTTTTCGAAAAGCAAATTGGGATGGAGGGAGTGGTTGATTGTAGATTTTTGTCAAATGGAACAATCAATATATTTACAAGTATAGTGCCAGCTAAAGAAATCCTAGTAAAGTGTTGGTAATGTTTATCTGGAGTGGTGGTTTTCACAATAACTAAAAATAAAGAAAAACAGGGAGGAAGAAAGCGATACATATTGCCTGCAGAATAGTGATAGAGATAAATTGCCGGAGAATCACTACTTATGATATATGTGTACTGCTAGTAGTGTAAATTTATTTTCCTTTAAGGGGTTGCTTAATTATAAAAGAAGATATGCCAAGAAAGACAATCCTGCTCACGTAGTTGTCTTTATTTTTCCTTGTTATTCCTTCAAAACTAAGAAGGGGAGCCTTGAAGCAACGGTAAAATTGCCTACGTGTGACATATAGGCTAAGCGCTTGAATGGATTAGCCATTGATGTTTGTGTGAGGGTAGGCTGCCCACATCACACCCCTTCCCCGAGGCTTGCATGAAAACTGGGTACTTGGTGCACTGAGCAGCCCTTTATTCCTTCAAAACTAAGTTTTTCCTATTTTTCCTTCTTTTCTTGATATACTCTTTGACCATCTGAGAATTGTTACCTTTTTGCATCTAACATGCAAGAGGAAAACCACCTGCAAGATACTGTCGGCAACTCCTCTCAAAGGGGGTGACTTGTTAGTATGGAATTGAAAGTAAAGGAATTGAAAGAATGCATAGGCTGGAATCATTCTTATGCGGTCCACTTTTCCTTCATATTCCCTTAAACCAGTCAGACGTGTGTCTTTTTTCCATTTTCTCTTTCTTATCTGAGACATAATTGTTTAGTCTTCACCTTCTTGGAAATAAAATTGCCAAAAGGTCTCTCCATCTTTCTGATTGTATTTTAGTTTGGTTTGTTATACTGCCCTAACACATTTTGTTTCGTTCATGCTTATTATTCTTGCTTACTATAGCTTGATACTGCGGTCCTACTACATCAAAACCAAAAACTCTCTCAAAAGCTAGAAGCTCAGAAGATTGAGATTGCGGTTCTTGAAGATAAATTTACTGAATTGAGGGATAAACAGAAGCCATATGATAACAGGCTAGCAGTTATTCAGAAATCATGGGAAGAGGTATTGTATTTGGTTTCAGCATTTTGATGCTTAAGCATGATTCTGTTATTTAGCGTAGATTTGTGCTCTCTATAGCTGTACTGTCAGTCTGATCCTCAAAGTACACACAAATAGACATTTTTTACATGCATGGACATGTTTATCCGTGTCCTGTATAGTGCTGCGTGTTTCTGAATGGAACTTTTGACTTGCTTCTTTACTAGTTGGTTGGTGAGTTGGAAGTATGTTCCATCCGTTCAAAGGATTCATTAAGACATGGAAATGCAAGTAACCATCAGTCTAGTACAGAAGGTGAGAGATGCTCATTTATGCTAGTTTTTGTTCCTTGTTAACTCCCAAACACTCTTCCCTCTCCTTCTAAAAAGGAACATAATGTGTTTTTCTGAAAAGGTTAGAAGGTTCTGATTCACTGAGGATAAGAGGATATGGTTGCTATCTAAGTTTGTCATAGAGAAGATTTTGATGTAACAGTCTATGCTGGCTTCTAACTATTTATAACTTATTTAGCTATGATAACTAACTCCTTTCATTAATGATTGTTGAATACTAATTTTAGCATCTAACTTTTGTTTTTTTACTCGGTAGGAACAAGAAGCAAAGATGTTAAACTCCGTAGTAGACCATTGGTAGTATTAATTAGGTAAATTTGTAGGCCATCGTATCCCTTTTCAATTAATTAGTGGCTCAACTTGAGATTATCAATGAATCTATAGTGCCGGGGATAAAATATTAAGCCTAACAGGAGGTTTGCAGTGATCTTAAGCTCCATTCCCTTCACTACCTTGTTCTAGTTTTTATCTATCTTCTCGGAACTCTTGAAATAAAGCACGGAAGTTACTGTATTGGAAAGAGATAGGATTCTATACTGTAAGGTGCTTTTTTGCTTCCCAATACGCTCTTCAGGTTGGGTGTTGGTTTTCCAAAAGCAGATGGTGAACTCTAATGCTTTTGGGTTACAGGTCATGTCGCAGAACGTTCTCTCACATTGAACACCAGGGTATATAGTACAGTTTTTCGTGCTTTTTGTTTTCGTTCTTTTCGCTATCTAGCCAATATTGTCTTACTCTTTGCACACTGCTGTTAAATTTGTGTGTTATGTCTATCTAAGCGGTACTTAATACTCTTGATGGACCTCAAAATATAGACCTCTCGTTGTCTTGTCTTACCTTGAATACGAAGAATTTGGTAGAAGTGCTATTGCTGGTGCTGTGTTTTTCTAAAGCTGTTTTCATACATATTGTTATGGTAAGATAGATTTATTCTGAAGATTCCTTCTCTTTTAACTTAGAGTTGGTGTTATTTGGTCATCCCAGTAAAAGAAAAAAGTTGTAGCTTTAGGTTTCTGAAATTGCATCAGTTTTGTTTCTCTTATCTATTCGTTATCACCTTGTTGCTAGATGGTTCTTTCTATGCATGTGAGGATTCTTTCTTAAGTCGCCTGTTACAAACTGGTGCAACTGAAAGCAGCTCTGCTGTTAATAATGTAACTCAAATGGAAGATGAACACAAGCAAATGGATGATGAAAAGATCATGAAAATATTGCAGAATATAGTAGCAACAGTAGATGACATTTGGCAAATGAAGGACAAGTTGTGTGCTGCGGTTCTCAAGGTGCTTCCTGAAGACGGTAAAAAGTTTTCAAATGTTTTTCTTCTCTCCGAGACGGCTGCCTTATTCCTTCTCCAGCTTTACGACATTTTAAGTTTTTGCTCTGTAGGGTCATGCCTCCAGAAGTCATCAAATGATTTGCATATAGGAGTTAAAAATCTTAGACAAGCTATAAATGAACTTCATTTGAAGCATCGATCCCTGGCTGGTGCATTACAGAGCCATAAAGATACCGATGCTAAGAATAAAGCGGAGCTTAAGCGTTTAAGAGGTAACTCCCTATTCTTGAGTCAACCATGATTTAACTAATGGTAAATATTTTGACATTTTATTATTGGAAAACTCAAAAGTACTCTGGAAATTTGAAATGCTACTTTCCAGTTTGTCATCGTAGGTGCCAACTTGTTTAATTTAGTCAATACTTTTTACCTGAGCATGTTGCCTTCGTTGATTTGCTTAAACTTATAGTGTTTCTTTTTTACCGGCAGAACTCTGGTCACTATGGCGCGGTTATTGTGACTACCACTTTTTTCTCATTTAGTATTCTTATTCCGGTATGGTTGTAGTGTATAAGATGACTTTCGCTTTAGTCATCAAATCATGATGTCAGAGATTTCTGAGACAATAAGTGCAGAACTGGTCGAATTATTAACAGTTATTGTCCTTTGCCATGTGTGTTTAATTTGTTTTTGATTTTCCTTGTAAAGTTTTCTCAAGCCTTGGTTTAAATACAGGTAGGAAGCAAAAAATATATCTTCACCTGTATGTTTAGGTAAATGAAAACATTGGACATACCATCTTTGCTGTATTATGAATTTCAAATGCATTATTGTGATCAAGCGAAGGCATTTTAGAATTTGTTTCATGTGCTTTTTCTGATTTATTCTATAGGCTTTTCTGTCAAAACTGTCAACTTTTGGTGGTGCATTATGAATATTGATT
Organism: Nicotiana undulata; assembly: GCA_005239495.1. Taxonomy (NCBI): domain Eukaryota; kingdom Viridiplantae; phylum Streptophyta; class Magnoliopsida; order Solanales; family Solanaceae; genus Nicotiana; species Nicotiana undulata. The sequence continues at coordinate 23,008 of ML257996.1, read as the reverse complement.
CCATATGGGCCTAAGGTTGGCTTTCAAGATTAACTTTCATTTCATGTATTATGAAGGGGAGTTGGAGAGAACTATTGCGGATTTGGACGAAAGTAATAGCAAATTGGCAATTCTAAAAGTAGAGAAAGATGCTGCCAAGGGGGTCCATTTCCCTGTCCTGAATCTTGGAAATAAGCACACTGGTAATGATAAGGCGAGAGATAAGCAGAGAGACATGCAGGATATGGAGACCACACTTAAGGAGTATTTGGTAATTTACTGGTTTGTGCGTCTACACTAATGTTTGATCCCACTTAAGTAGGTGAATGTATTATATGAACAAGATCTTGTTTACAGGACCAATCTTCTTTTCGTTTATCCGAACTCAAGCGTCTTCATGAAGAAAGGATAGATATATTGAAGCAGTTGTCCAACTTGCAGGTTAACTTTGGTTTGATTGATTTCCTTCTTCCACCCTGTTGTTTGTTAGTGTTCTCGCTGTTTTACTGTTGTAGTACCTCGTTTGTTTGCTTCTTCACTAATGTTTTGAATGGATACTTCTTGACAGAACAAACTAAAGAATGTGAAAGTCATATGCTCTTCCCAACCATATGCCTTGGTTAAAGATCAACTTGCGAAAGCTAAAGCAGATGTATCTCTGTATCAGTCCCTATACGAGAAACTACAGGTTGTAGCTGGTTGGTAGTTCACTTGTATTTAGTTCTTTATTTGGTTTATCTTCTTGTTTTAAATTTTTGTCATTAAATAGGTGGAGAAAGACAATCTTTCTTGGAGGGAAAAAGAAATGAATTTGAAGAATGATTTAATTGATGTTTTTCGGCGGTCTTCCACTCTTGCTGATTCCAGAATAGCCTGGCTGGAAATGGAGATTCAGAAACACATGCAAGAAAGAAGTATGATTGAGGCTAAGCTGGAAGAAGCATCAAGAGAACCTGGTATACTGAAAAGCAGTTGCTGTTGATTACCGTTCCTTTTTTGGTTAAAATGTGTACTCCAATGTGGTAACAGGCAGCATTATCTAACTATAGATGCCATTTGTTTCAGGTAGGAAAGAAATTATTGCAGAATTTAAAAACTTGGTTTCTTCATTCCCTGAAACAATGGGCAATATGCAGAACCAACTAAGTAATTACAAGGAGACTGCTTCAGATGTTCATTCACTACGAGCTGATGTTCAGTCACTTTCCAGTATTCTTGACCGCAAGGTTTTGGTGCTAATCCACTAACTGTTCCTATTCCTTTATTTTTCAACTTGCTAGCTATTTAAATATAAGTTTTTGTTTGGCTTTTCAATAGTCTAAAGAGCTAGAAAGGTTGTCCGCCAAATCAGCTTCCCAAGTCACTGAAATGCTGAAGTTACAAGCTATGGTATGTTCAACTTTGCTCCAATTTCTCTGCAGTCTTTCATTATCTATTTTCTGGATGCTTTATTAATTTTTTGTTAGTTTTTACTTCATTGCATCTGGGTAAGGATTTCACTTGCATTTTTTTGGCCTCTTCTACGAGTGTTTTCGATTTCAGGTGCTTGACAGAGTACAAATTTTAACATGAAATTGCTCCTTGGTTTGAATTTCTTGCCACAGGTTAATGATTTGAAAGAGAGTGATATGCAGTTAAAGCTTATTTGGGAGATGTATAAGCGTGAATCCGCTTTCTCAAGGTAAGGCATGGTTAAATGTTTATTGCGGTTAACTGTAAGTCATTTTTATTTTTTTAAGAGTTTACTGGTGCACGCTTTATGTGTTTCTTGTGATTAAGTGAAGTCACTTACTTTGTTAAAGTTTACTGATGCCTTTTGTGGACTAATTGCTTTTTAATTAATCATTGAGGAAAGCAGGGGAAATAAGAAGGGATGGGCTCAGATAGTGTGTTACTGGAAGTTAGAATTGAGCAGTAAACAGGGAAGTGACATTAGTGTACTTCTTTTGAGATGTTTTCGTTATATACATTGGATTAGTGTGATGATGGATTTTCTCAAATAATTTCTGTTTTAAATTGGAGCGCCATATTGTGCCTTATGCAATGATGGGTTTAGCTTGGAATTTGTTATATCATGTGTACATATGAAACTGTGGTGCATGTGTTAGGGCTCTGGTTTAACTGACTTGATTAAACTTATATAACTGATGTGTTGATGTAGAAAACATTTCGTCCTTTATATTTCTGAATCTGACTTGCTTCCGTCCAACATCAACAACAACGATAGCAAACCTAGTGTAATCCCACAAAGTGGGGTCTGGGGAGGTTTCATCTGAGTTCTGGCCAACATCATGCTTGTAAATCAAATGTATTTAACTGGATATATCACATTGTCAATTTGGTTTCTTACGGTGCTTCTAATTGCAATTGAGCTGCCAAAGGTACTTTTGACCCAATTGTATGTCCATGTTTGACCTTCAAGATGGTTTTTGGAGAAAAAATGAATTGGTGAATACTTTCCTCTTCCTTTTTTTTAATTTTTGTTTTTGTGATAACAGTAGTTTCTGGGCCAGCTCGCAATACTTTCCTATTTGCACTGAAGTCCTTACAATCCGTGCTGTTTGCAGAATCTCTTCTTCCAATTTGTAATACTGAAATAGCATTTATTGTTTTTTGATAGAAATCCTTGCTGATAAACTATTGAATTTCATATATTTTAGGTATGTAGATCCTCAATGGGCATGTATCTGATTTGAATGGATCTTTTTCTTCACTGAATTTTTGATAAAATAATTGGTGAGCTATGCTTCCAAACATTACCATGGTGACTGCAGGGATGTTTTTGAGGCTCGGGATTCTGAGTACAGAGCTTGGGCTTGTGTTCAAAGTCTGAAGACTTCTCTTGATGAGCACAATTTGGAATTAAGAGTGAAATCTGCTATCGAAGCCGAGGCTAACTCCCAGCAGAAGCTAGCTGCTGCAGAAGCTGAGATTGCAGAGCTGAGACAGAAGTTGGATGCTTCTAAAAGGTCTGTTCAACCACTTGTTTTATTGAATGACAAGTCATCATAGTGCTGTTGGTAGATCATCCAGAAAATTGTCTGTATGTGCTTAAACCTAAGATAACATCTTCCTAAATAGGAGCTGAACTTATTATGATATGTTCCTAAAAACTCGTAAGTCGAATGTAATGGTTGGAGGGGCACAAGTCCACTATTGGTGGGAAGAGTGGATTTTAGCCAGGTTGTGAGGACTGAGGATGCCTATGCCTCCGGCCTCATTTCACTTCTAGCATGTTTACCAATCAAAGTTGCTGTAGTGGAATCTTGTATTCCCCAGGAGGTCTTGATGGTTTAGGAGAGGGCCTTGGGCTTTGGAGAGAAAGATGGCCCTGGAGAGTGTTCGGGGATTACCGAGTATTCTGTGGTGCAAGTTCATGGAATTGTCGAGATAAGGGAGATTTTGAGATCCACACCTTTGCTCCTGATGTATTGTATATAACTGGTCAGTTATGTTGGGAGAGTGAATCTTTTCTAGGATGCTAGTTAGTTATGATGCTTATGGGCGTTTGACCTGGATTTCACCAGCAGGTCCATCTGGGTCATGAGATTCTGAGATAAATGCTGTAGTCGATGCTCATTACGTTCTTCCATATACATGTGGGCTTATTTTTCTAGCTTCTTTCATATAAATTGGTTCAAGATTGTAACGAGCAAGTAATAGGATTATTTGCTTTTTTAGTGTTGAGAAGCTTTAAAATATATGATCTTTTTATCAATTTGATAGAACTCTTCTTTTCCTTGTCCCTTTTTTGATAAAGGGATAAAATTCATTAAAAAAGGGAAAAAACTCGGCCGTATACAAGAAGTATACCAATAAGTCGAATTTTCCTTGTTCCTTGTAATAATTAATTAGCGTTGTGAAGAACATTCACAAAGTGGTAGTTCTTGTTATTTCAGGGAGCGGTCTAGACTCTCGGAGGTCTTGAAGTCCAAGCATGAAGAAACTGAGGCCTACCTCTCTGAGATTGAGGTCTGTTTACTCCTTAACTTGTATGTGCTTATAGGTCAGTTGTATAGAACACTAGCTTCGTAAAACAATCTGAAAGATTAGAGAGATTCGTTTGTTCCAGACAATTGGGCAAGCGTACGATGATATGCAATCACAAAATCAGCAGCTCTTCCAGCAAATCACAGAGAGAGATGATTACAATATCAAGGTAATATATCTGACAGGATTGCCTTCAATCTGTTATCATTTTTGTATATTTGGCAAAAACCTTTAACTAATTTACGTACCATTAGTTACTTAAAGGTACCATTAGTCCTCCCTATTTGCTCTAATTGGTGAATTCTGCTATTCGTTGTCAATTAGATGCTTCATGAATCAGTTAACTTCTTCATGTGAAATAAAGTTGCATGTTGGTGGAGGAGTCAGTAAAATTAGGGAGAAGCATGGTTTTGGTAGTTCTCTTCAAACTTTATTTGCCAGATGGTTTCGAGTGATTAACTTTTGCTTTTGGTTTTACATCATATGACAAGGAGAAAAAGTGATTGACTAGGGGTGTTTATTGTTCCTGGTGAATGATTTACACGCTTAGGGGTGTTAATAATTTCTGATGCAACCTTGTTACTACCCCTATATTGGTTTACCATACCAATTAGCTCTTTTACGTCTTACTGCTCACCACTACTACAGTACTACCCCTCCAGTGACCCTGATCTACATTTTTTGTTTTCATCAACCCACCATACCCAGTAATTTCCTTTCTTTTTTTTGACAAGGATACAACAACAACAACTACCCAGTAAAGTCCCACAAAGTGGGGTCTGGGGAGGGTAATCTGTACGCAGGCCTTACCCCCACCCCGAAAGGGCAGAGAGACTGTTTCCAATAGACCCTCGGCTCAGGAGGACGGAGATGAACACGAAAAGACAATTCATTAGTAACTCCAATAGAAAACATGAAAGTAATAGCATAAACATAAAAACCACCAGATAAGTGACATGCAATACCGTTAGCCAGTATCTAAGGGAAGAGAGCGCTCAACATAGACCACAAGCCCTCTAAGATCAATCCTATCCAAACCCGCCCCACCCCGGGACTGAAGAATGAAAAGCTCTACTACCCCCTATCCTACAACTCTGATGCTAGACCTTTAGACCTTCCTATCAAGAGCCATATCCTCGGAAATCTGCAGTCTCGCCATGTCCTGCCTAATCACCTCTCCCCAATACATCTTCGGCCGCCCTCTACCTCTCCTCGTACCCACCACCGCTAACCGCTCACACCTCCTCACCGGGGCATCAATGCTCCTTCTTCGCACGTGCCCGAACCATCTGAGCCTCGCTTCCCGCATCTTATCGTCCACCGACGCCACGCCACCTTCTCCCGAATATCTTCATTCCTGATCCTATCTATCATAGTGTGCCCGCCCATCCACCTATGCATTCTCATCTCTGCTACCCACATATCCTCTGAACATGAGAGTTCTTAACCGGCCAACACTCTGCCCCATACAACATGGTCGGTCTAACCACAACTCTATAAAACTTACCTTTAAGTTTCAATGGCACTTTCTTGTCACACAAGACTCTAGATGCAAGCCTCCACTTCGTCCAGCCCGCCCCTATACGGCTGGTGACGTCCTCGTCGATCTCCCCGTCCCCCTGAATCACCGACCCGAGGTACTTAAAGCTATCTCTCTTGGGGATGACCTGAGATCCAAGCCTCACGTCCCCACCTACCTCACTCGCCTCAACGCTAAACTTGCACTCCAGATACTCGGTCTTAGACCTGCTCAATTTGAAACCCTTAGACTCGAGGGCTTGTCTTCAGACCTCCAGCCTCTCGTTAACACCGACCCTCGTCTCATCAATCAGAACTATGTCATCAGCGAATAACATACACCATGGCACATCCCCTTGGATATGATGTGTCCGTGTATCCATCACTAAGGCAAATAGGGATGAGCTAAGCACAGAGCCTTGGTGTAACCCCATAACAACTGGGAAATGCTCTGAGTCGCCTCCCACAGTCCTAACGTTAGTCTTAGCTTCATCATACATGTCCTTGATCGCTCTTATGTAGGCTATCGGCACGCCCTTAGCCTCAAGACATCTCCAGAGCACCTCCCTAGGGACCTTGTCATACGCTTTCTCTAAGTCAATAAACACCATGTGCAAGTCCTTCTTATCTCTGAACTGTTCCACCAACCTCCTAATAAGGTGGATAGCTTCCGTGGTGGATCGACCCGGCATGAACCCAAACTGGTTGTCGGATATCGACGTCGTCTTCCTCACCCTCGCCTCAACCACCCTCTCCCAGACTTTTATAGTATGGCTTAGTAACTTGATGCCCCTATAGTTGTTACAACACTAGATATCACCTTTGTTCTTGTACAACGACACCACTGTACTCCATCTCCACTCCTTCGGCATCCTCTTCGTCCTAAAAATAACATTGAACAACCCGTCAACCACTCTAGCCCTGCTCTACCCACACACTTCCAAAACTCCACCGGAATTTCGTCTGACCCGGTCGCTCTACCCCTACTCATCTTACGCAAAGCCCCCACTACCTCTTCCACCCTAATGCGCCTGCAAAACCCAAAGTCTCGGAGACTCTCCGAATGCCCCAAAAGCCCTAGCTCTATTTCTCGATCCCCCTCCTCGTTGAGAAGACCTCGGAAGTACGACTGCCATCTCTGTTGAATATGAGACTCCCCCATCAATACCCGACCATCCTCGTCCTTGATGCACCTCACCTGGTCTAGATCCCGGGCCTTCCTCTCCCTCGCTTTAGCCAGCCGAAATAACTTCCTGTCCCCGCCTTTTTCCCCCAATTCCTCGTACAGACGACCCAACGCCGCATTCTTGGCCTACGTGACCGCCAGCTTCGCCTCCTTCCTCGCCACCTTGTACCTCTCTCTGTTCTCTCTCCTCTCCTACTCACTGGTGCTCCCTGCCAACTTTGCATACGCTACCTTCTTCGCTTCTACTTTACCTTGGACTACATCATTCCACCACCAGTCGCCTTGATGCCTGCCAGAATAACCCTTCGATACCCCTAGCACCTCCCTCGCTGCCTCCCTGACAAAGTTCGCCGTCGCTGACCACATAGAGCTCGCGTCCCCGCTACTCCTCCAAGCTCCCATAGCGGATAACCTCCTCTCCAACTCCTGGGCATTATCCTTAGTCAAAGCTCCCCATCTAATCCTCGGACGGCCCCAAACATACCTCCTCTTCCTCTTTACCAGAATACCGACGTCCATCACTGAGAGCCTATGCCGAGTCGCGAGGGACTCTCCCGGGATAACCTTGCAATCCTTGCACAACCCTCTATCACACCTTCTGAGGAGGAGGTTATCAATCTGAGACTTCACTGCCGCACTTCGGAAAGTAACCAGATGCTCTTCCCTCTTCGGGAAAGTCGAGTTCGCAATCACCAGCTCGAAAGCCCTAGCGAAATCTAACAGCGAGGTACCTCCGTTCATGTCCCCAAGGCCAAAGCCACCATGCACCTCGCCATAGCTACCAGCGACCGACCCAATATGGCCATTAAAGTCCCCTCTGATAAATAACCTTTCAGAAGAAGGAAAACTACGCACAATCTCGTCCGAACCCTCCCAGAAGCGCCTTTTAACCTCCTTATCCAAGCCTGCTTGCGGCGCGTAAGCGCTAACGACATTGAGGGTACACTCACCAATCACTAACTTAATAAACATTAACCTATCATTCACTCGCCTAACATCAACCACAGCTCCCTAAGATCCCTATCCACCAAGATGCCCACACCATTCTTACCCCTCACGACCCCAGAGTACCACAACTTATACCCATCTACATTCCTCGCCTTCGACCCTACCCACCTAGTCTCCTGGACACAAGCTATGTTGACCCTCCTCTTCTGGAGGATCTTCACCAACTCGATCGACTTGCCCGTCAGCGTGCCTATGTTCCATGACCCAATCCTCAATCTACAGGCTCCCTCTTTCCCCTTACCCACCTTGCCTCCCGTCCCATCCGCTGACCCGCTACCCACCCCCCTCCTCACCCCCGACGCCCCTCGAGGACATGACCTTACTCTACCATCCCCGACCAAAGCCACTATACCTCCGACAGACTACGGAAAATACTAAAAAAATAACGAGCAACACCTACAAGAACTCTAATAGTATGCTTAAAGTGATTCTAACTAACTAGCCAAAATTTAACTTATCAAAAAGGTAGACAGAAAAGCGGGAGGTACCAACTCCCGGTAGAAAAAGAACCTGGAGATATGACTAGCTGCACCCGAGGTCATAGGAACTCGGACGTACGTCCTTCTCACTCCTGCCAACTCTTGCGCACACTAGCCGGTGATGCTCCGCTCTTCACGCCCGTAACCCTTGCGCTCGTCTCGGCCGCNAGCGTGCCTATGTTCCATGACCCAATCCTCAATCTACAGGCTCCCTCTTTCCCCTTACCCACCTTGCCTCTCGTCCCATCCGCTGACCCGCTACCCGCCCCCCTCCTCACCCCCGACACCCCCCGAGGACATGACTCTACCATCCCCGACCAAAGCCACTATACCTCCGACAGACTACGGAAAACACTAAAAAAATAACGAGTAACACCTACAAAAACTCTAATAGTATGCTTAAAGTGATGCTAACTAAATAGTCAAAATTTAACTTATCGAAAAGGTAGACAGAAAAGCGGGAGGTACCAACTCCCGGTAGAAAAAGAACATGGAAATATGACTAGTTGCACCCGAGATCACAGGAACTCGTACGTACGTCCTTCCCACTCCCGCCAACTCTTGCGCACACTAGCCGGTGATGCTCCGCTCTTTCACGCCTGTAATCCTTGCGCTCGTCTCGGCCGCCACAACTCCTTCCCTGAAATAGCACACACAACTACCACGAAACCAATAGGGGGTTGGGGGTGTGGGGGCTGTCAATCTACCCAAAAAGGGGGTACTGCAACCGGGGGGGGTCGCCGGCCAGAGGTCACCGGCGGATTGCTAGGGTTTCGGGACTGGGTTGGGAAAGAAAGTGAAGAGGAAAGGAATTTGGGGTGTAAGAGAGGTGAAGGGAGAGAGGAACGGAGAAGGGTGGCGGAGGGGGGGCGACTGGAGGCCGCCGGCCAGATTTGCTGGCGAAAACCAGGGGGATACGCCTGCAGGGGTGGGGGAGAGAGAGGAGGAGGGGGAGAGTGCTATCAAATATATACTAGGGGCAGCATCATTACTTACACCAAAAATAGAGTAGAGAAATACATCTGTATTTAATGCTAATTACAGCTTTGGATTTGCTTTCAGTAAACATATTGACTTGCTGCTACTTCCATGGCCATCTTTCATCAGCCATTACTCTCTTATGCGTATTGATTTGGGGAAACTACTTAGAAAGTTTTCCACTGTCCTAGTTTTATGCTGGTTTTATCCTTGCCCATGGTTTCCACCTTCACAGCATTAGTTGCTTTTCTGTGACCACTATTTTAGACACTTTTCCGTAGCTTTGCATTGATATTTTGGGGTTTTAAAGGTGTTTTCTATCCACGATGTTTTAAGATGTTTTGTTGTATCAGTTCAAGATCTTCGAGGATGCTCTGAAAAACATGCTTTACATGATTGCTGGATTGCACACTCTGAACAGTGATCAGTCCTTGCATTTCTGTTGTGTCAGGTTTCTACTGCTGCCAATTTAGTACTATCTGATAAGTTTATCTTCTGCTCCTTAGCTTGTTTTAGAGGGACTACGGGCAAGACAGCAGCGGGATTGTCTGGCCTGGGAAACTAAAACAATAGAGAGAGCGGCTGAAGATGCTAATACAGTGGTCAGCTTCTATGAAATGAAAGCTGCCAAAGTTGATGACCAGGTAATTGGGGATCTTCTTTGGAGTTCCAAATGTTTTATATTGCTGCAGGGACTTAAAGTGTGTTTGTTTCCTTTCAGTTGAGGGGATGCTCAGATCTAGTGCAGAAACTTGCTGAAGATAGGATTCAGAGTTCCCTTGCTCTGGAGAACACCCAAAAACGGTTGTTGGATGTAAGAAAATCGTCCCAGCAATTGCGGGAGACACTGGAAGAATTGCAGTCCAAGATAGACAAAAGTCGAGTTGATCTTGCCGAGTTGCAGATAGAACTAGAGAAAGAGAGGTAAATTGGAGGTTACGGTTTGTCTGTATCCCGAGTATCAATTTAGATCTTAAACCAATAGTCTCTTGTGCATTCCCTTATTATCTTGTACTCGCGTTACTTGACTAGGTTTGAGAGGAAAAGAGCAGAGGAGGATGTAGAAGCTCTGAGGAGAAAGACTTCACGGTTGAGATCACACATCGAAGGTTCATCTGTTATTGAGAAGCTTCAGCAGAAGCTAAGGGAATACAAGGAAATACTCAACTGTAGTATTTGCTTTGATAAGCGAAAAGAGGTAGGACCAACTGACCTTTTTCTTATTTCTTTGGTCGATCAGCATCAGGTAGGTGAAGCTGAAAACACATATGAAATGTCACATCTGTTGTAGGATCCACTGTGCAAGTTTCTGATACTGGCAGCAGATGGGATGAAAAGATGATGGGTTCTTAGTTTAGAATGGTTATTGAGATAATAGTATGCGCTATCCAAGGGATTCTTCAGTGATGAGATTCTATGGTTTTAAATATTGGGAACAACCAGAATTATTGAGACTGAATAGTACATATAGCCAAACATGTGCTTGGCAGTAGGCTAACTGCAATTAGATATTAGGTGATCTTGTCTGATGTGGATAAGCATAGTGATAGACTGATACTTACCACCATTTTGTGAGATCATAAGAGATTCTGAATGCCAACTTATTGCAATGATTGGTTCTCTTTTTACCACGGTGGTAATAGAACTAGTTTTCTCCAAATATATATATTCTTTTATAATGGTAGCATCTGGCTAGTTTGCGTGCACTTCGACTATTCCACCAGGTACTTGTTACCTCCCACTAGGATAGATATAGAATATCTTTGCCTAAATGGAAAGAAATCACCTTTTTTGTCTTGGCTGCGATTTGACCCCTAGTCTCCAAGGTTTCCACCCACTTTATTGACCCCTAGGCTACATCCTTGGGTGTGTTTGGGTGTGTCTGTTTATCTACAAACATTTAATAATCTCCTTATTGAAGAAAGAATTTAACTTTGCTCTGGCTCTTTCTACTGTTAATTGTTTTACTGAGAGCTAAGATATCTTTATTACATTACAGGTTGTCCTCACAAAATGTTTCCATCTCTTTTGTAATCCGTGTATACAAAAAATTGTTGAGACTCGTCACCGCAAATGCCCTGTGTGCTCTGCAAGTTTTGGAGCAAATGATGTGAAGGCTGTTTATATCTGATAAGGAACATGAGTATGTCTAGGGCCTTTCGTTATGCCACTGGTGAAGCAAGATCATTATTCAGTGAGGGTCTGGGCATATTTACGCAGGTAATAACATAAAAGGGAAAATTCTGCTGATGGTTTAAGTTGATGGTCTGCATGGACTTGCTGGTGCTGGTTCAAAGGTTATTGATTTTGTTATAAGTTTTTTCTAGTGCTGGCCAAAGTTGTTGATTATGTTCCTTGCTGTTAAGCGTAGACGCATAAGTTCAGATTTTTGGTTACTAAGTGCTAGAGTAGATGCAAAGTCTCAAAGACAAGCTTGCTTCACCGCGTTGCAACCCCCCCCCCCCCCCCCCCCCCCCCCCCCCCCCCCCCCCCCCCCCCACACACACACACACACACACCCACACACACCCTTTCTTTTATTTATGTAGTGTTTATTGTTCACTGTTGCTGCCTGACTAGGTACATAGTTCAAGTCTTTGAGACGAGAAATGTTTGCTCATTTAAGGAAATTTATTTTGTTCTGCTTCTTGGTCAAGTTTTAGAAACACAAAATTATCATTTCCAAAAAAAAAAGAACCAACAGCTTGAAAGTCGTTTTTGGGTGAAAACAACCATGTAACTTTTAAGAACACCAGCAGATGTGTTTGAGTTTTTCGTAAAATTATCCATTGAGGAGTTGGAACTTGGAAGGAAGTAGGTAAATACTTTGATGTTGTCTGAGTCCATTACTCAAATGGTCACTCAACTATCCCAAATTATCTCCTAAAGTCACTTTACTTTCGTTTGTAACAACAAAGTCACTGAACTACGCTTATTGTACTCAGAAAGTCACTCAACTAGATTTTTCGAACTTTGGATTGCTAAATACCTATTTACCCTCTAAATTATAAATATTTATCGTCTTTTATTATTTTTAACTTTTGAATATTATAATTTTCCCTTTTTAATTTATATTATGGACTTACCTAAAGAATCAATAAATATTATTTATAAATTAAAAAAATAAAAAGTATTTAAACATCTATAATGCTGGAATAACAAAATAATGGGCATAGTAAAAAAATCAATTAGAAACGTTTAAAAAATAAAGAGAAGATAAATGTTATAATTTAGAGGGTAAAATAGGTATTAGGCAATCCAAAATTTGAAAAATCTAGTTCAATGACCTTCTGAATGCAATAGACATAGTTCAATGGCTTTGTTGTTACAAACGAAAATAAAGTGACTTTAGGAGATAATTTGGGATAGTTGAGTGACCATCTGAGTAATGGACTCGATGTTGTCTAGACAGGCTTAACTCTTGGAGTTGTAATTATAATTGGAATAATCTACACGGTATGCTCACTGGATATGTTAGTTAACTCCATATACCTTTGAAATATTTATTTTACCTTGTATATCTATTTTATAAAAGTTTATTACTTCTTAAAGTTTTAATATCATTATATTTCATTAAATAAATTTCACTTTTTAAGAAACTAAATTATCTCTCTTTCCTACTTAATAAATTCCTTAAAATACTCCATCATCCCACGTTTTAAGGATTTAGAATTATACATGTTCAACTAAAAGTCCACCCCAGTAATTACTCTATGAAGTCTTCTATAATCTTTTTCTTTTCTTTCTTCTATGTAATCAAAGAAAATAAAATAACGTGATAATGTCCTAATTTGGGATATAATATATAAACTAAAATAAAAATATTAGAACAGCTATTCAAACCAATACACCACAATATCCTGATTAAAAATACATAATTCAAATCAAACAACGATAATATTCCAATTTGGAATATTCAAATCACATATACCACAATATTCTAATTTGGAATACAGTGTTCAAACCGAATTTTTTCAAATTAAAAAGTTGTATAATATTTGGTTGGTATATTGTATCCCAAATTAAAATATTGTTTAAATATTGTCTTCCAAATTAGAATATTATAGTATGTTTTGTTTGAATATTGTCTTCCAATTAGAATATTATAATATGTTTTGTTTGAATACTGTATTTCAAATTAGAATTATGGCATATTTAGTTTGAATGTTTTATTCCAAATTAGAATATTATAGTATTTGAATAATATATTATAAATCAAAATATTATGATATATTTAATTTGAATAATATATTCTGAATTAGAATACTGTGATATGCCCGATTTAAATAAAATATTTGTCATTAGAATATTGCGATATATTCGAGTTGAATTATATTTCAAATTAAAATATCGTGGTATGTTCAAAATATATGAGAAGATTTGAAAGTATAGAGTATACAATATCAAAAATGAAGTTATGATGGAAAATAGAAATATGGTTTAATTAGGGGAGATGTGAATCTCAAAATTCATTAAGTAGATGTTTCAATAATTAAGGCTACATTTAAAGGAGTTTATCCCCTTATTAGTAGTGGTTGTTACACACACGTAAGATTCTCTATCAAGATATATGATGTAATTTCTTTATAGGTATATAATGTAACTTTCATAATTAATACATAGTGAGTAAAGAGATTTATAGAGGGGTATAAGGTGTTAAAACCCCTATGTGTGTGTGTGTTTATTTTGACTTGTATCTAGGAATGGCAGGCAGTGCGGTACGAGGCGGGTTCTGTCTAAACCCGCACAATTTTAACCCGCCCCGCCCCGCATAAGATTTAAACCCGCATTCACCCGCACCACACTTCACCCGCGCTCACCCGCCCTGCCCCGTAAATTTTTGTTTTGAAAGTGCAACTGGTTCTACAAACAGACAAAGCTCATTTAGCCATACACATTCTTGATGGCGACCCACCAACCTCACAATAAAATTAAATATCTCTGTTAATTTTATTTTTGTTTGATATTGTTTCTTTATTAATCACCTTAAAAAAGAATGATACATTATCATATTTTCTTAACAAAAAAGCTTTTAAATTCAAATAAATATTCATACTTCAAATTGGATAAAAGAAGTTGCAGCAGCAGCTGAGCTAAAAGACTCTGAAAATGTCATAGAACTTCTCTTTTTTTTGTTAATCTTGGAGATATAAAATCAAATCATCATAAATACAACTACATTAAAGAATCTTGGTGGGAATTATTTGCCGGAGCTGGCTCGTCTCCGGCGGCGTCGGAGGAGGAATTTGAAATGTGAAATAGAGGAAGTTTCAGATTCTCTACGGCAGGTCTTACGTTAACATATAACTATACAAAGAGAAAGCATCTGCAAATCCCTTTTACTTAATTAAATCCCAAACACGCGCCCGCCCGCCCCGCGTGATTTTTTAATTTAAAATTTGAGCTCGCACCGCCCCGCAACCGCAAACTCCTGAACCCGCCCCTCCCCGCCCCATTACCATCCCTACTTGTATCGAGTAGCGTTTTAATGGAAAGCATAATCAAATTATACAAGCTCCAAGTAGGTTGTAAAATGTTTATTAATTGTGCAATGTCTCGGCAAATTTTTTATCCTAGCTGCTATGTCACACAAATTGACTTGTTATGGTTATTGAAATCTGCTCTTTTATTTCATTATAGACTTTGTGAGTCTCTTGTGGTTTTGACCCTACATTTTTACCAAAGGCATAACAGTCTCATTCATGCACACCTTTGCTTCAGTAAGCTGTTATGAACCACAACCTTTGTTGGTTAATTTACTTATATGATTATAGAAAGTACACAGACATACTCAAATCTTCATCTCTATACATGTCATTTCAACAGTTAAGGGATCCTCCAACTTGAACCACAACCTTTGTTGTTAATTTTATATATGTGATTATTCAAACGACACAGACATGCTTAAACTATGGTAATATAATATTCTGGAATGACAGTACATTATTTTTCCATTTTCTCTCCATAATTATAAGACAAATTGATGATGAAGAATTCACGTTTCCAGATAATCTCAATATTAATTCAAACACAAATGTCGAATTTGAACCCCAGAAAAAACTTCCAATATATAAAGGGATTTTTTCGTTCCTATACCATATAGGAAACTATATTACCAAATATGTTCATGGTTTGGAAATTACACGCTCTGTTAATAGTTTTTCTACAAAAAAGATACAATGCATTAAATACAGAATCTTAGTAGCTATAATTTTCCTATTTAGACGCTAAAATTAAGGAAGTAAATATTCTTCCAGATATTTCATTAAATAAGGAATCATTGTAGCATTAGAATTCCTTATTTAGGCGCGCTAATATTGGGGAATTAAAGATTCTTTCAGAAATTTTCAAACGCAAATCACGCTGTATTAATTTTCGTCTCTTTCTATTCAATGTACCCAGTTTGTAGATATTTTGTAGATAAATTGTAGATTATTTGTATTCTGATTGTAGATGCTTTGTTTTCTGTTTTCACAAATCAAAAACGACTAAAACTTCTACGAATCTTCTGCAAAAAACGCAATTATGCTACAATTAAACTACGATCTATGTTGAAAAAAATATTGACTACAAAATTTTCTCTTCGTCTACAAAATTTCTACAAAAAAACTACAAAAAAAATACAAATCAGTTTTAGTATTGTATAAAAGCTGTGGTATCTACAAAATTACTACATTTATACTACAATTAAACTACAATATATGTTGAAAAAAAATATTGACTACAAAATTTTCTCTTTATCTACAAAATTTCTACAAAAAAACTACAAATAAACTACAAATCAGTTTAAGTCTTCCGCTTGGGAACCACATTGATTGTGTTCTTCTTGTCGTTATTGTAGATGGGTGGAGCACGACCCAATGGAAATTGTGGAGAGTGTGAGGATTTGTATGACAAAGGCTCTTGATAAGGCTACTGCTGATGGCCACAACGTGGATAGTGGACTCAAAGCTATTGGGCTTACAAATCAGAGAGAGACCACTGTTGTATGGAGCAAATCCACTGGCCTTCCTCTTTATTAGTTGTGTTTGAGCAAATCAGATTTAGTTGTGTTTGAGGCTGTTTTTCAACTGGAGTTTGGGTGGTTTCGATGGCTAACGATTTGATGAGGTGCTGGGTGTTCAAAGGAGAGGGGAGGTGACGTTGAGCATCAACTCTCTTTCTCGGCGAGTAAGGAATGGAGAAGAGGAAGAAAGGGGAGGGGGAAAACGGCGCTGGTGAGAAGAGGAAGAAAGGGGAGGGGCAAAACGGCGCTGGTCTTAGGAATTAGGGGGAGAGAGAAACGTGAGATATATAGACACCTTTAATTAAGGAGTAAAATACTGTCCATTAATTATACCCCTAAATTAATTATGATATATAATTGGTAATTTAGTATACTAAATATAATTAAGTCAAACCTTAAATATTGAGGGTAATAAGGTTTGTTATGTGGCATAAGAATGAAAAAACTAAAAATGAAATGTGGGGGACTATGAAATGGAGCAAGACTGTTAACAAAGTCAGAAAATTCATGAAAGTATGCAAACTGTAACAATTTCTTTATCAAGACTACTACTATTAAGTTATACATCGATGAAACTGAAAGTTTGATCATACACAATAAACCAATAAAATGACAGTTACTCTCCTGTTTTTATTTACTTGTTATCATATCCTTTAAGAAAAAATTAATAATAAGAGTCAAGTGATTAATTTACTCTTATTTATTCTTTGATCTTTTACAACGTTGATCTCTCTTTAATAAATGTTCACTTTATTAATGCTAAGGATAAAATTGAAAAAGATAAATAAATTTGTTGTTCGTTTTCTAAGATGGCAAGTACTTTGGCTATTTAAGCAAACATGACAGAGGAAATAGGAAACGATTTATCAATATATTATGGGGCATTTGCAATCGTACTCAATATTTGTGCCACCTTTTAATCTGTATCTTATTTTTAAAAATTATTGATTTGGTAGCCAACTGACAAAGAATCCGTAATAATATGACAATTACACCCATGACAAAAGATTAATCGCATGATTTGCAACCTCATCCGTGCAAAACGATCTCCTCTCCTCTCAGCAGCTATATCAAAAAATCGAAAATTTATCCAGATTCGTCTTCAGAATCACACTTGCATGAAGTTGTTTCACATTGAAGCTAAAACTTCATGCTAGTATAACATGAATTTGTTTTACACTGAAACTAAAACTTCATGCTATTGCACGCTGAAGTTATTTATCCTGCAATCTACAGTTTTTCATGACTTTTATTCGAAACTTCAGCCTAAACATGCTGAAGTTATTTAGCTCATTCGCTAAAACTTCAGTTTAAACATGCTGAAGTTATTTAGTTCATTTGCGAAAACTTCAGACTAAACATGCTTAAGCTTTTCAGTTCATTTGCTAAAACTTCATACTAAACATGCTTAAGTTTTTGTCTTGCAGTATGCAATTTTATAATGAGTTTTTGTAATGCATGCTGAAGTTATTTAGTTCATTTGCTAAAACTTCAGACTAAACATGCTTAAGTTATTTAGTTCATTTGCTAAAACTTCAGACTAAACATGCTGAAGTTATTTAGTTCATTTGCTAAAATTTCAGACTAAACATGCTTAAATTTTTTAGTTCATTTGCTAAATCTTCAAACTAAACATGCTTAAGTTTTAGACTTGCAGTATGTAATTTTCTAATGAGTTTTTGCTAATGCATGCTGAAGTTATTTAGTTTATTACTAAAACTTCACACCAAAACATGCTGAAGTTTTGTCCCGCAGTCTACAGTATCATGAGTTTTATCCGAAACTTCAGTCTAAACAAGCAGATTTTTTTTAATTATTTGCTAAAACTTCAGACTAAACATGCTCATGATTTTGTCTTGCAATATGTAATTTTCTAATGCATGCTGAAATTATTTAGTTCATTTGATAAAACTTCATACCAAAACACGCTGAAGTTTTGTCCTGCTGTCTGCAGTTTTGTCAATAACCCTGAAGGGAAAAATCATCTTTTAACAACGCTTTTATCAAAAAAATAGACACGAATACAAACGAAAAAATATAAAAGGTATAAATTAAAAAGGGGCGACCAAATAGAGTATCCATGCAATTTTTACATATATCATGCATACCGACCTTAAAATAGAATTTTCTTATTCTTAAACGACCGTCACTGGAAAAATTAGAGGTGTTTTTATTATTCCACTACTTTTTATTGCACCAAAGTTGTTATACGTACTATTTATTATTGTAACGACATAATGATTCAATTTTGCTATAGTCAATAAAGTTATACCCGATACATGACTTTTTTTTACCCTCAGTTTTTACCCTCAAAATCGGTTAACATTTAAATTCATAAGTGATTTTAAGGATATATGGATCAACTTGACATAAAACCATAAATTAAGTGGCGATTGTAATAAACAATGACAGACTAAATTCAAACCACATAAAATGAACGGTGTCAGTCTTAGGAGATTAGCCACCCTCGAACTGGATGCACTTCGATCGATATCAAGACACAGTTGAATAAGAGTTTAAAGAGAGAAAGAATGTATTGCTTTGGAATGCGTGTTACAATATCTTAACGAATTATCAAACCCCTTTATATAGTGGGGGAGTCCTACTTTAGATACAATTTTATAAAAGGTAAAAATCTCTTGATTTGCTAATTGTCGGTTCCTTATTGGTACATGTCGAGAATCCCGCCGTAATGTCCGACCAGTCACAGATATTTTGGCCTTCAACTAACAATGTTTCTTCGAGCCCGTTCTGGGTCAGGGTCGATTCCGGGATCACAGACTCAATGTTCTCGAAGATAGACATTCTGACCTCGAGTTTTGGTCCGGTGGACTTGGGGTCGATCTTCAGTCCCTCATGTTCCGAGCCTGATCTATCATGTCGTAGACGAGCCCGATTTCGACCGTATACAGATAGTCCCCTCGTTTTTCGGAGAGTAGATGACAAGAAACGGCATGCGCTTCCGATTCTCACTTCGACACCCCACAATAGAAACGACAAAATAAACAAAACGTCACGTCAATCAAGTCTTAATGACATTAAATGCTTGTCAGTTGTCGGTCAACTATTCCTGGATACGAACTGTTGTTTGGAAAACTATAAGTACCCCTTTCTTTATCCATTCAAACTTTGCATCCATTCCCCCTACCCTTGTTCCTTAGAAATCTCTATACTTTCTGGCACTTATATCCTGGTTTTCTGAGATCATTTGAGAGGACTTTTGCTCGTCTTCATCCCAAATCATCAAGTGTACTGCTTTATATTCCTTTTTTCCTCGTTCCCCCCCTCCCAATTTAAAAGGAGTGGCGAAGACTTCAAATCCCCAAAAAAGAACTTCTTCTACATCGCGACCGCCAGTCGAGGAGACCGTTCCACGTACTGCTGTCGAGGAACCAGTAGCAGAACTCCCCTTGAACACGTTCATCCCTGATGGATGCTCGGTAACCACCGATTTCAAGGTTGAAAAACCTTCCTCTATACCAGGCTGGTGTGAGAAGGTCTCGAGATACGTATGCTCGATCACTAAAGAAATCCTCCCCACGGTAAAAAAAAATTGCAAATTGGATCGACAAGCACGTGGTGGTTCTCGGACCCGATGAAGATATTACCACCCACGTCGAGGGATACACAAATGTTTACAGTTATCCCTTTACGTTGGGCCCATTGGATCCGGTCATCATCGACTTCTGCAAAAGATACGAGGTATACCTCGGTCAAATTCACCCTTCATTCTGGAGGATTGTGATCCTTCTTCGGTTCTTCATGAGCAAGATCGATGGATACTCTTTCACTGTCGACCACCTCATGCGCCTATACAGACCCCGACTCTTTGGGGGATCAAGCTCGCGCGTCGAGCTAGTAAATCCCTATTCTCGAGTATCGATGAAGATCGGGATCGAGGCTGGCAAAGACTTTTTGTCTAAGTGAGGACCTCAGACCCGATCTCAGTTGAGGCATTTCGTTCCCCGAGAAGTGGAATATAAACCGTAAGTAAATTTTTGTTTTCAAAATTTTATTTTACTCTTCTTTCCTTCCTTCTTATCAGTGCTTGGTGGTGGTGAAGTTGTGGCCCGGGTCTCGAATGCAGTCCCTCGACTCAAGGAGTGGGTTGAGGGCATCATGTTACAAAGGCCATATTCTGAGCATGCATGGCGCGAACTTTTGAAGGGCCGGTGGGAGGTCTGTTCTCATGGTGAGATTACTTTCCCGATTGAGTAATATTGTGTTTCTTTTGTGTCGCTAAGTTCTTACTTATTTCGTTTCTATTTGTAGGTTTATCCAAGGACGTGACACTAAGGCCTCCATCTGATGACGAGGATTTCCCCGCCGAGTCCTCTGCTCTGAGACAGGAGGATGAGAAGAAAAGGAAAAGGGCTCCGAATTCTCCGAACTCGGAAAAGAAGGAACCAAAGAGAAGGTTGTGTGCGCATATCTAAAGAAAGCACCAGCGCCCGAGCTCCCTCGTCGGACTCACTCCACTGGCTGAGGGATGAGTCCGAAGAAGAAGAAGAGTTTGATCTGGTGTCCCGAGAGCCATCGCAGCTGTCACGCCCCAAACCTGGGCTTAGACGTAACACGTCACCGGTGCCTGACCACATAAGACCGAGCGAACCAACTGGCTGGCTGAATTAACATGTGATATCATAACATACTGAATGCGGAAGATAAACTAACATATTCTAATATACTAAAAGTCTAAATGATATAAGTCAAATGCGGAAACACTAATATATGTTTGAAACATATATGTAGCAACATTACTTAACCTTAAATGCACTTGACTCTGTCTAACTGTTACTCTAGTCTATGAAGCCTCTAATGAAGCACTAAAAACATTAACTGTCTGAAAATACTGAAGACTGTAAGGCAATAAAAATGCCCCAAAAGAACTGGAGATCACTAAATAGCTGATACGAGAATCCTAGCGCTCTGAATCGTCAACCTATAAATCATTACGTGCATCGTGAGATGCAGGCCCCAGACAAAAAGGGGCGTCAGTACATTGGAATTGCACTAGTATGTAAAGCAACTGAAAGAAAGAATTATAAATACTGAAACTGAAACTAAGCTGATGACAGAGAATTGATAATTGATAACTGAAATGAAAACTATTGAAACTGAAACTAAAATGATAATTGATAAATGATAACTGATAACTTAAATGATAATGATAACTAATAAATGATCATGCATGGCGCGAAGTTTTGAAGGGCCGGTGGAAGGTCCGTTCTCATGGTGAGATTCCTTTCCCGAGTGAGTAATACTTGTTTTTTTTTGTGTCGCTAAGTTCTTACTTGTTTCGTTTATATTTGTAGGTTTATCCAAGGAAGTGACACTGAGGCCTCCATCTGATGACTGTCACGACCTGAAATCCCACCTTCGTGCCATGACTGCGTCTAACGTTGAACCCGCTAGACAAGCCAACGTTTGAACTGAATAAAACTCATTAACAACAAATACGAACAAGATAACTAAGGCTTCGATGGCCCACCACATGAAGTTTAACAAAATAACCAAAATACAACATAGCACTTTCGAAATGAAACCCATAAACAAATCCCAGAACTGGTGTCACATACTTACGGACTATCTAAGAGATTACTACAAACAAAAGGTCTGAAATAAATACATAAGACTGTATTTGAAATACAAGGTAAGACATAGCTGAAAATGGAAAGTAGAAGGTGACGTCAAGGCCCACGAACGTCTGCGGGTCTACCTCGAGTCTCCTGTGTGGCTGAATGAGATGCTCCGATCGTCAGTGATCTCCGGGTCCGGCTGCGTAGTCTGCACAACATAAAGAAGTGCAGGTGTAGCATCAGTACAACCGACCCCATGTACTGAGTAAGTGTCGAGCCTAACCTCGGCGAAGTAGTGACGAGGCTAGGACCAACACAACACATGTACCTGTGCAATTTTATATAATAGCAGGAAAAGTGGCAACAGAAATAAGCAAGTAGGACAGATACGGGGAGAACATGCTGGGAAGATAGGGTAACAGTATGCTAGCACAGCAATAGAAGGTAATAAATGAAACGTAAAGACAAGGCAGGAATATAGCTTCTCAAACATATAATGAACATGAAAGGCACGACATGTCCCCTCGTGCATAATCTCACAGTCGCTCGGCACGGAATGTCCCCTCGTGCATATATAATAACACTCGGCACGGAATGTCCCCTCGTGCATATATAATAACACTCGGCAC
>ML257995.1:9397-20708 GCA_005239495.1 Nicotiana undulata | reverse complement strand
CTTACATACTCAGTACATTTTTCGTACTGACGCCCTATTCCACGGGGCCTGCGTTTCATGCCCTCAAGTGCAGGTAGGCGAACTTACGGTCCCCCTTCTTAGGATTCCTGATCAGCGAGAGTTGGAGTGCTCCACTTAATACGGAGCTACTTTTGATTTTGGTACGATAAGTTTGTACATAGATATATATGGGTATGACGTGGCTCAGTCCCGTCTTTATACAATTATGTTTCTATTAGAGGTCTGTAGACAGTATGTCTAGTTGGATAGTATGTGGCATTGCCGGCTTCCAGTTTTGAGATGTATAACGGTCTATAGCAGCCTTGTCGGCTCGTCCTACTTATGTTGTACGTATATGTATGTATGCCTTTTTGTGAAGATTTCCTTCATGTATATTGTTCTCGTAATTTAGCAGATGTTATTCAGGTTCATATTTTAGACGCATGGTTAGGGGTGTTTGACAGGTAGGAATCAGGCACCCGTCGCGGCCCATCGGTTTGGGTCGTTACAAAAGTGGTCCAAATTATATTATCTATAATTTAATTTAGAGCATAATTTCTAGATTATCTATTCAAGATAGTTCATCTTGATAAATTGGTTTACATCACAATTAGTTTAGCAAAATAATTTATTGAGTGCCTCCACTTAATAGCTAAACAATTGCTTATAAGAACAATGTTATCTAATCAATTTGATATACGTTTTTTTATCAAAGTATATTATTTTCTCCCTCACAAGTGGTTCAGGGTCAGGAATCAAATAATTCCATCTTATTATTATTGATGTGCGGTGTATATTTTTATTAACACCATAATGCACAAATATGGGTTCGCACAATTGAGGAAGAAAATTAGTTTTTCTAACATGAGGGGGAGACAAGATAAACAATTGAGAAAAATTTACGTGAAATGAATTATCATTTGTACATCTAGATCCTCGAATAACATAATATGAACTTGAAGTTCATAAAAGGGTAATTCATTTGCAATATATTGCAAAGCATGCCAGGCACATTTGCTCAAAAGAAAGTAATTATATTCTCATTGCAAATGCTCCTATTAGTCCTAGAAGGACATAGTCTATGGTACTCTCAAAGCATATAGACAAATCGGTTCCAAATAAAAAATTTTATAAAGAAGATGAGCAAACGATCAAAATGATCATAATAAGGAGGCAAGTGATCTAGAAGATCACATGACATAACGCTTCATAAAATCTCAAGAGAGGTTCAGGTACCTGAAAATATGAATGAAGAGATCTCTATGTTATGTCTTTATGAAAAAAATATTGAAACCGATATAAAATGTTCGTCGCCGACATCTATCATAGCGCTAAGTATAGATGAGGATCTTAAGTCTATCGAATACAGACACAAAAATATTGGCCAAATGGAAGAGACACAATTCGAATTGAATTGGTTTCATATGAAATACATGTAATTTTGGACATGTAGTTCAAACACTCGAAAGTATAAAGTCAATGGTGTGTGCAATCATTTTCATGTATCTTATATGTCTGACATGACATGAAAACTTGGTGCAAATCTAAAGTCTTTTATATGGCTTATATGACTTAACTTATATGACAATCCCTGAAGGATATTGCTTAAAGCATATAGAATTCTTTATCATGAAGTATTAC
The DNA here is from genome assembly GCA_005239495.1 of Nicotiana undulata. Lineage (NCBI taxonomy): Eukaryota > Viridiplantae > Streptophyta > Magnoliopsida > Solanales > Solanaceae > Nicotiana > Nicotiana undulata. The sequence goes on along the minus strand of ML257995.1, from coordinate 19,067 downwards.
ATCCTAAGTGCAATTTGTGCACATTTGTATCTTGCTATAACTATAAGCATGATAATGTGATAGCGAGAAGTTTTTCCTCGGTGGAGATATTGAAAAGGCTATTCTAGTGCATTATATAAAGACATTATATATATATATATATATATATATATATATATATATATATATATATATATATATATATATATATATATATATATATATATATATATATATATATATGATTTCAAGGTGAAACATATTCATTCAAATGATAATATGACTGATTTGTTCACCAAATCCTTACCGATGTCAACTTTCAAGAAGTTAGTGCACAAGATTGGAATGTGAAGGCTCAATGATGTGAAATGATGTTCTCATCAGGAGAGTGAATACCCGTTGTACTCCTTTTTTCCTTACAAGATTTTGCCCCACTGGGTTTTCCTTGCAAAGTTTTTAACAAGGCAACCAAAAGACGTATTGTTAGATATGTATACTCTTTTTCCTTTACTAGAATTTCTTTCCCACTGAATTTTATTTTAGTTAAGGTTTTAACGAGGCACATTGTTTGTTGAATATACATTCAAGGGGGAGTGTTATAAATAGTATTTTATTTATGGTGAATGCCTATATTTTAGAGAGATTTTAAGAATTTTACTTGGTGACTAAGTCACTCTTACTCTATAAATAGAGGGGTTCTATTCCATTGTAATTGATCCCATATCAATAAGAATTCTCTGCCTACTTTTCTCTATAATACGATTCTTCTTCTTTTATTATTTTATAACACTAAAAACTTTGTTTGCTTCCGAGTATATTTACTTCTTGGAATAAAGAGTAAAGAATTAAGAGTTCACACCGATGCCTTAAAAAAAAAGAGTTCACGCCATAGAAAAACGGAAAAAATTCACATAAGAACAACTAGGCTCCATACTTTTTAATTTTATAGCTCACATTTCAATTTACAACCAACTAGCCCAAAAATAATATGCTAACATTCAATTTCCAACTCCAATAGGTTCTCGAAATAACTATTTATTTTCTTAAAAAGATTGTTCAAGCTTTTAAGTTAATTTTCGAATCAGTAACTCTGACTCAAATATTAGTTTGACAAACTAAATCCATTGTAGTGGTGAAAAATAGATTTTTAACATGCTTAAATATGTGGGTTTAAATTCTAAATTTTATTTTGTGAGAAATTTAGAGTGAGAGTTATTTAGGCTTGTTAGAAATAATATAAGGAGGTTGTATATAAAATTTGAAGTCATTTAATGGACATTTGGACTGATTTTGAACAAGAATTGCAACTGAAAATCATGAAAGAAGTTTGTTTACAGACGCTTGTATAATAGTGTATAAGATGTGTTTATACACTCATATACGCTATTATACAAGATTATACATAATTGTACAAAAAACTGACTTCGTCTTCTTCCTTGAGTCTTTTCTGAAATTTAACTCAAATCTTGCTCAAATCTACTCCAAAATTTAACAAATTAGACGCGCGAATTCAGTTTATTGGAATTAAAAAAGCCTAAAATAGCCAGTAACTAAAAATGAAAAGAAAACCCCAAATGCCTTCCGGTACCCCCTCCTCATCTTCCTCGTTACCTCTCTCATCACAGTCATCTTATCTCTTCCTTTTTCTTTTATTTTTTTCATTAGCACTTCCCCTTTCATTCCAATTATTCTTCTATCTTGACACAAAAGAAAACCTTTTTCCTCTTCCTCTGTATGTTCCGTCGTTCATAGTTCCAAAACAAAAAATCTTCAAACTTAAATTGAATCAGTAAAATTCATAGTATTTCACAACAAAGGAATCAAAACTTAAAAAATGAGCACCATAGGAACATGTTGTGACTTATCAGTGACGATATTCTCTCCATACTGCAAAGTATTTCAGATCGAATCTGTTGGCAAATCCGTCGATAACAATGGAAACAAGTTATTCAGTCGTGCTAAAAGTTCTATGGTTGAGTCACACTTTGACCCTTGAAAATGATGGCTTGGGTGTTTGGCGGGCTCCTGGCAGAGCTATGCAGATGATCTAATTGGCGAAAAATTCTATGACAATCGTTCACTTCATTTAAGCAGAACGATTAAAAATGTAGAGTTCTTTGAGAGAGACGACTGAAAGTGAGCGTTTTAGGGTCTTTAGGTCAAAAATGACACGCGGCAGATTTTAATTCGTTTATTACTGACTGGGTTGTCGTGTTTGTAAAATTGTAATGCACGTACTATGATTTAACGATCGGAGGTGATTATTAGTTCACTTATGCTCAAATTAAAGTGTTAATATGTGAATTTTGAAAGTTTGTTTATTGAAATGACAACTGGGTGCAAGTTTAAGTGAAATTTTGTTTATTGAAATGACAACTGGGTGCAAGTTTAAGTGGCCAGGTGGTCTTTTGTCTAAATAATCTTTTTTAAACATTTGGAAAATGATTGGAGATGACCTCATATGACTAAGTAATATACCATGATTACAATTTCTAAGTGCTCTCACACACAATAGGAGTACACATGTTCACAAGAATAAGCAGAACCGACAGAAAACTCTTTGATAAAACTTTGACCTTTCTCACTAAGCTTTCTATGTCACGTTCTAATTTGTTAATTAAGTTACATGTATTTTTTCCTATCAGTATTATATAAAGTATTTTCTTGTTAAATTTAACCAGTTTGACTTGCACGACTCCACTTCAAACTATTTGGATGTCGGCATATTAAACAATTGAAAAACATTAGTATTTGGAAAGGAACTGAAATAAAATAACTTAACCGACCATCTCCGCCTTTATTCCTCTTACTTTTATACATTCTTTACTTCTCATTCTTATGTGATTTCTTAACTATTAAAGACACTTTTAATGTTTCAAAATGGTTATAATATACCAATTGGGCATTGCAAGGCAAAAGACAGTGCGGTTTTGCATTATGAGAATGACAAGTATACAAGAGTAGTAAAGACAATTTAAGAAGAAAAAAAGGAAGGCATTTGATGGGATTGGGAGTGAATGCTTAAATACTTAGATGATTGATGATGAAAGTTACAATTGCTATAGTACAACTTCAATTAAGGGTGTAGTGTGGGCCGGTTCAAGCCCGGGTCCAGCCCAGGCCTGCATGCCCGGGTAGTTGACTAAATGGGCCGGTCCGTTTGGGTCGGGGCCCAGACGGTTCATTAAGCCCATGTGGGCCGGTCTCTTAGTTGAGCCCGCGAGCCCGGGATCGTTTGGCCCGGGCCCGACTTCCTAAGTAGGTCGGTTCAACCGGGCCCAACTGTTTTTTTAATAAATAAAAAATTCTGAAAAATGGTCAACGGTTGGATATTAAAAAATTAGCCGTTTGGCTCTTTGAAAAATAGCCATTTTGCCCTCCAATCTTTGTTTTAACCCCAAACTTTTTATAATTACACTTTTTCCCTATTCTTAAGTCTCAACTATAAATACCCCCTCATTCTTTCATTTTTCTCACAAAATCATCAATCTCTCTCTAATTTTATTCTATAATTGCTTACTTTATTATTGCAATTTGTGAAAGATTGTCAAGTTGGTGAATTGAAGTATTCGAGTCTTCAAGTCTTCAACGATATATAATTTTCAAGAAGTTGTTCGTCAATTCGGTAAACTCGTTCCAACTCTTAAGTTTTAATATTATAGTTTTATTTTATTTTAGTTTGTATAATTATAATTAATATGGATTTTTCTTTGAAAAAAATGTTTGGTAAAAGTAAGGAAAAATTCAAAATTGGTGAATCTAGTGGCCAAGCTACTACTCCTCCCCGGCTCCCCGACCCAAATTTGTTACCCGTCCTACACCTGCTATTCTTGATAGTGATAACACTTTATTACAATTTACCGATAGTCAATTTTACCATGATATTGCACCAGGTGAACAATTATACCATGATACTGCACCAGGTGAATAATTAAACCATGAATATATGGATGCTCTTTATGGTAATCCAACTATTGATGAAAATGATGATGAAAATATAAATTTTGATGAAACGCAACCGGAAGATTATACAAATACTAGTCCTGTTGTTGAAGTTAACCCAACTGATAATAATCCAAATGATGCCCCGCCTGACCCTCCTGTTACTACCCCGCCTGACCCTCCTGTTATTACCCCTACTTTTTCTAGACAACCTTCTAAACGGTGCGAAACATCTCTTGTTTGGCCATTTTTTATTCAACTAAGAGAAAAAAATAAGGCTAAGTGTAAAACTTGTGGAATAGAGTTGGCTCATAAATTTACTGGAGACCGGGGGGGAGGGTACGGGAAGTTTGACTAGACACATAAAGAAACACCATAAAGATAAAGCCAGATTTCTTCAAATAAAAGTTGCGGCCGAGGAGACAAGTGTACCTAGTCAGGTTAACCCTAGTACCGGTTCAAATCTAGTTCAACCGGGAATTAACAATGTTACCGGTGATATTTTATATTACGATCCAAGAAAAGATCGTGAAGAATTGGCAAAAATGGTTACTTTTATGTGCTTACCTTATAGTTTTCCTTCTAAACCCTCACTTTGTGCATTATATTATAAGAGTTTTTAATCCTACTTATAAATGATGGCCTCGCACAACCGTAAAGAGCGATATTTATAAATATAAACATGAATATGAACAATATTTGCGTTATTTATTTACTCATATAAATTGTCGCGTTGCTATTACTACTGATATTGGTAGAAGTGGCAATGACTGTGATTATCTTATTGTTACCAGTCATTGGATTGATGAGGAATGGATAATACAAAAGTGCATCATTGCTTATAGAATAATTAATTCACGTCACACAAGAAAATTTATTGCTAACACGATTGTAGATATTTGTAGATATTTTTGCATTAGAGATAAAATAATGTCAGTTTCAATGGATAATGCTTCTAGTAACACTAATGTTATAGCCTTGCTTACAACTACACTAAATCCTGCATTTTGCAATATTTTTCATGTTAGATGTATTTGTCATATTTATCATTTAATCGTCGGTGATGATATGAAAATTTTAAATGTTGAAATTGAAAAGGTTAAAATGGCTCTTAACTGGCTTTTTTTATTTAAACCGTATAAGTAGACTTAGAGAATATTTTAAAAAATGCGATGAATTCGGCCTTAGAGAAAGAAAGGTTCCTAAACCTTGTCCAACTAGATGAATTACATGTATGAAAGTTTAGTTGTTGCATATGATTACAGAAACCCAATAAACGCAACGTTTAATGCTCGTGTTGGTGATGATGATGATGAACACCTTACAAATCAGGATTGGGCTAATGTTAAAATGCTTGTAGAATTTTTAGAAAAAATTCATGTTGCTACAAATGAATTATCTAGGCAATATTATCCTGCTATTTCTAACTGTTTCTTTTTCTTGCAGAACTTGCTGGTTCGTTTATTTAATTTTCAGAGGGTGAGGTAATTTATGAACTTGCTATTGATTCTATGAGAACAAAGTTTAAAAAATATTTTTTCCCTATCCCCCTATTTATGATGTTGTTGCCATGTTAAATTCTACTATGAAATTAGGAGATCCTCACTTTTGGTATACAAATATTTATAATGCTTTAGCATTTGAAGACGTGGAATTGTCTACACTTCCGGAAGCAAAAACCTCAATTACAATAAATGCTCAAACTATTTATAATGCTTATCAACTTGCCTTAGATCATGCTAGACCAAATGTTCTAGCTCCTACTTCTTCTAGTTCGCAATCATCTAAAAGAACTGCGGGGCTAAGAGCACTTAGTGCTTGGACGGGGTTCAGGGGTTCTCGAGGTTCCACGACTAGTGATAATTCACAACTAAATGAACTTGAAGTTTATTTGTCGCAGAGACTTGAAGAAGTGAATCTCGACGGCTCCTTTAATATTTTGGAATGGTGGAAGGACAAAGAAAAACACTTTCCGGTTCTTTCAAGGATGGCTCGAGACCTTTTAACTATTCAAGCTTCAACAGTGGCATCGGAGAGCGCTTTCAGTCAAGCGAGACTTCAAATCGGTGATCATAGAGCGTTTATGAGGGAGAGCTTGGAAAAATCAGTACTCTTGAGATATTGGATCCGTTCGGAACGAAGAAACTTTGGACTTGCTAAATCACAACCAGAGATAGACGAAGCTTACGAATAAATGCTAGCCGAACTTGCGGAGGATGCTGCTTCGCCCGGAAGCGGTGATGAACAAGCTTCTTTTCCGTCACCACCAACGGAAATTCCTCCGAACCTTGAAGGATTTATGAAATTTGCAAAAGATACAATGTAGACTAATATGTAACTTGTATTTTAGCACATCTCATTAGTTTTTTTCCTTTTAATATTGGTGTTAGCACCTTGTTGTGCTCATTCCATTGGGGGGAGGAAGACTAAGAAAGATATTGCCATTTTTTGTTAATGTCACAATAATAAAAATTATAACGCATTTCCTTGAATATCTCCGTACAAATTTTTTGTGTTTAAAATTTTTTGGGCTAGGTTTGTTGTTGTTGTAGTCATATCCCTGGACCTATTAATGATGCTAATCAGGTGAACGATTTGCTCATTTTTCATTACCACTATTTAAAAAATTCTGCAACTATGGTAGAAGATCTTCAACTACTTTATCCTTTTAAAGGATTATTGCAGTCAGAGAAAATTACAACAAGGATTGTCTCCAACCGACATTTTCTAGCATTAGAAAAAATAAGAAAACCCAAGAAACAAACAATGAACAAAGGTTTCTCACTTGGATTTCTTTCCCTGTTTCTTTTTTATCACTTCATCAATGTACATTATACCTTTGCCTTTGTAAACTTCAGGAGGCTTACAGCTCCTTACAGAAGCAGCAAACTGATGTACCCTATACTTGTCAATCCCAGTGCAGCAAATCACATTCGGTTTGAAACAGAACACCCGAACTGCAGGGGGCACACTCAGTTCAACCTCATGACTGTAGCCGAGCTTGAGGTACAAGAGACGACCCTCGGATTCTGCTCTAGCCTTGAAACCGACTCCAACAATCTTGAGAAAGCGAAAGAATTTAGCTTCCATTGGATGAATTTTACCAATCAACCTGAAACATGAGATGATATAACGAAATCTACATCAGTATAATAGAAAAATATTGAAGGCCAAACAAGAAAGGACCTAGACAATAATACGTCAAGACCATTTTTCCACTATTTGAAGCAAGCATGGAATTGAGATCTTATTCAAAGAGAATGATTTCAGATATCTGAAGTTTCTTTTTGTTATATGGAAGATCCGATCCTCAAGGATCTTGATTGGGAATTGTTTGATCGACTTTCTATGAGAACAGGTCAAATAGAAACAACTTGAGTTCGGGACTGTTATTCGAAATTTTAGTGGAATGCTGGATTTAAGCTTTTCATGAAAAAATACCAATTGAAATGGAGGGTTTCTTCAAACAACAAGGAGCTGGGCCAACTATTCAATCAAATAATATTGGGCGCCAAGTTTTTTCTTTTTCTTCTAAATAAGGTACATAAGTTTACTAATGATGGAAAATCTCATATTTACACTAAAGAAGAGAATCTACAACAATTTGGAACCTCAAGGGAATACAGGAAGGAACCCTAATCATAGGTTGTAGGACTTTCATGAAGTTTCTAGAATCTTCCTTCCCGACAAAACTAAGAGGTTGTTCGTCAACAATTATCATCCTAAGTCTAAAGCCCTCCTACATAGTTGTTGATCAAATTTCCAAGAGATAAATGTTCCCTCATCCTATTGACCACCTGGAATTGGTTGAAAGCCTATTTTTTTGTTTTAACTAGTTTCAACTAATGGGGAAAGTGCACACAATTTGATGTACCATTATCTCTTGAGTGAGAAGTTACAGCTTATCATAATACTTACATTTTGAATTTAATGTCCCTTTAGAATCAGTAAGCTTTTAAAAATGTACCCACTCAACAGATCTAATATTCGTGGGTTTCCATTTCTTTGAATCAGTTCCATTCGTGGATGTGTTACCTGTGGTTTCAATTGAAACCTCAATGTCACCTACTTGCAATCTATGAAATCTATGAAAACAAACAATAAATTTATATCAATTGCACATTTGACTTATTGAAGAAGAAGAACCTTTGGACCTGCCGGTGATTTTCTCACAGACAACTATCGGAGATTGAACCACTACAACGTGTAGTCGGTCATCAAATGGTGCTCGTCGCCGTCGCCGTCGGAGAACCTGAGACTGAAGAGGAGGAACCGGGAGATTGGGAGGGGGAGGCTGAAACCAAATGCTAAAACCCTAATAAACCTTTTTCAAATTTTATCGGGTGGCCCCAAGGACAAAACCTCAAGCTGTCCTTTGGTTAGCTTGCTAGTTATGATGTTTACGAAGAAAAATAATTTCAAGTTAAAATGATATTAAAAAATTAAAGTTATGTTTGGACATAAATATAGTATTGGTTTATTTTTGAATTTTTGTGAGTTGATTGAGTGAAGATTTTGAAAAATAATTTTTTGAAATTTTTAAAATTTTCAAAAAATTTTAAAATTCATCTTCAAGTGAAAATTAAAAAATTTATAGCCAAACACTGATTTCGAAAAAGTTGAAAAAAAATTCATGGCCAAACAGGCTCAAGTAATTTATAATGAAATTCATTAATAGTTATAGGGGGATATCTTTGTCTTATATAGCCAACTAAATATTGTATCATCTTACTCTTTTTTATTGAACATTTTCCATCTATTAAGGGTTGAGAAAGAGAAAAAAATGAAAGCAAGAGAGCAAGTAGGAGTGTAGGACAGAATTAAGGAGAAAGGAAAATAAGACACAAAAGATATTCAAAACAGCAATTTTGTCATTAAGCCCGGTCTCACACTAATTGAAATGTCTAACTATTACCCAAATTAAAGGTAATGACTTAAGATTAGCAACAAATAAAATACCTAAACATGAACTCTGTAAAATTGACAAGAGAGTAACTGAAAATGGAGTCACTTCAATAGTACTACAAATTGAGTCAATCTGACAAATACCTTGGGATCGTCTGGCTCGAGGTATAATGCATCAACAGAGGAGTCCGGAACCAAAATATGGTTCTTTTTGACACAAAAAACATTAATGTGTAAAAAAAAGAAAAAGAGTATCAAATTATATATAACGCCCAAATTTTTGGGCGCTATATATTATGGTAACTCTGCTGTTAATTTATAGCGTCCAGTTTTTGAGCGCTATACATTAAAAAATAATAATAATGTATAGCGCCCAAAAAGTAGACGCTATACATTTTTTTTATTTTTTTTATGTATAGCGTCCAGTTTTTGGGCGCTATACCTGAAAAAGCTGACACAACAGGTATAGCGCCCAAAAAGTAGACGCTATACATTTTTTTTATTTTTTTTATGTATAGCGTCCAGTTTTTGGGCGCTATACCTGAAAAAGCTGACACAACAGGTATAGCGCCCAAAAACTGAACGCTATACCTCCTTTTTTTGGCCCCAGCAATAATTTCTGGACGCGTATAGTGCACAGAATTTGGGTGCTATACATAAATAAAAAAAATCCCCGGCTAGCCATTTCCTATTTAAAGAGGTTAGGATTGTAGGAAAAATCATTCAATTTTTTTTTAAAGTCTTGTTCAAACGTTTCTTGTTGTTAAATTCTCTAGCATTTTTCATTATGTTTGAAGAGCGTAGAATAAGAGTTTCATTATATTGGGGGGGGGGGGGGGGGGGG
>ML257994.1:0-10074 GCA_005239495.1 Nicotiana undulata | reverse complement strand
TCCTCCTGTTTTTGTTTTTCTACGACCCCTAAAACCCTTGGGGGGGGGGGGGGGGGGGGGGGTAATCTGTGTGGTATTATATTTTTTACATGCACAGACTATAGAAGGACCTAGTTCTTCTATGTGTTCCTTATACTACTATTGAAGAATAATAAGCGAAAGTAAAGGACACAAGTAATTTTACGTGTAAAACACCTTGCTCAAAAGGTGAAAAGATCATGACCTACTACCTAGTAGGAGTTTCCAAACACTTCACTAAATCACTAAGCCAAAAACAGCATTTACAAAACTCTTTGTAAACCTAAGAATTACCTCTAACCCTTTGTGGCAACCAGCCTCTAGCTGTTGCGACAACTTCAAGTTAACTCTAACTTGAATACTACACTCAAAGTACCAAGTACAATTGCTTCTAGATAAATCTTAAAGGTACAACTCAAACATCCTTCTACAATGAAACTAGGATAAAAGACAGACACTTGGAACTGGTTCTTCTACATGGTTCATGTAGCTTTAGGTTCACACACATTGAATCACATGAGAATTGCTTGCAAAATGCCTTGCTATTTTGGTATCAACTCAAGTTTAAATTCACCGTGTGCGTACCTGTAAAATGGGAACAACCTGAAATATATAGAGTTAGTAGAATAGGAAATAACTAGAAGTCTAATTATTTACTCTTCCTTGGTGGAAGAGCTTTAGTTTTATTCAACTTATAACTCATCCCTTATCTAGGATAGAGTTCTTTCTGAGTAAGTAGTCCTTCTCCTTATCACTTATGCAACCTTTTTGTTCAGGAGATATCAGATATAACCACTTAAGCTTATTTCCTTCACGTGCATGCCTTTTGCTTGAATCTGCCCGTGTCTGTATACAATATGTGTGGAGCTGGTTCATGCTTGAGTTACTTTGTTAATCATCGAAACAAACTTTACTTAGGCAAACAAACTCCCTGTGTTGATGATGACAAACTCTGTGTTTTTTCATAAGCAATAGCCCTGTTTCAACTCAACATCACCACAATGTTAGAACAATTTTCGTTTTAAAGTTATAAAATCATCAAGGAATAGGTTCATTAGGTTATATACATTATTGACCAAAGTAAAAAGCACAACCTATATTCCTCTTTTTGGCATCATCAAAAAGTTGCATAATTATGTTAGATAATTAGATTTTAATAGATATCACTCTTGGCCACTGTGGCTAATTCAAATGCAATAATGGAGTCAAGTATTATATATCAATATAATGATATTAGGTATTTAAGAAGCATCTACAAACAGTTAGAGCACAAAAATAATTGATTACCATTGATATTAGTCATCCATAAAGCATGAATAAAAATAAAGATAATGGATCATGAGAAAAAGAAAAAAAAATCCCATCCGGGTCACTGATTTGTCTAACTAGGCTAGGATGGTTTGAAGGATAAGAAGGACCAGGTTCTTGGTTTCTGTCCTGAATTAGCTTCAATATATCATGAAGAATGCCTTGATTCTTCTCCTTCTCCTTTGCAAGCTCAGCCCTGAGAGCATTCCTCTCAGTTTCTATTTCAGTCAGACTCTTTTTCAATCTCTCAATTTCAACATCCTTATCCCCACTCTCTTGCACCATGTCTCTCACTTTTCTCTTCACAACACCTTCTTGAATGCACCAAGTTTTTTGGAGTAGTGTGGACTTCATAGTGACATGCAGTCAAAGTGTTGGCCTAAAAATAATCTTTGCTTGTACAAACATCCCATTTCTTGAGGGGTACCTTGAAGTGAGAAAGTACATCCGTGATAATGAAATCATAGGGTGTGGCATGAGTTCTTGTTCCAGTTAGAAACCTATCAAGAAGCTGCATGATAAAACCATGCCAATTGATTTACCTTCCACTATCCAAGAATTCCATATGGACCAAGTCTATGAAGGTTAAAATGTGCCTTCTTTCCTGCCTAGGCAACACAACGTTGTTAATATATTCAAACAACACTTTGTAGGCATGCCTCATCTCACTTCTGTACATAGCCTTGGGCTGAAGCTCTTCCTCATTATCAACAAATTCCTTGTAATGGCAAGTGACATGGGGAGGTTTTCTAAGCTTGGCCATTTCAACTTTTTGTAACTTACCCTTCACTAGGTACTCCTAGAATTTCTCCCAATTCCTTTTCATCAAATCTCACAGTCACCCCCTTCCCCACACCGGTGGCTCTGCCATTTTTTATCTCACAATTTGCCATGAACTCCACAATCTCAGTTTTGGCAAGTCTTCCATCCATCTAAAGGACAATGTCCTTCCAACCCTGGAATTGTAGTTTTCCAGCAGCATCATCATGCCTTACTCCTCCAAGTCCCTAAGGAGTCTGCCCTTAAATATGGTTCTTTTATCAAACTTAACCATCTTGTCCTGCTCTTCATCAAATTCCTCTTCTTCTTCACTTTCTTTTTCCTCAACTACTTTCACTTTTCTAGATTTCATGGCAGACCTCGTTCTTTTTGCCAAGGTAGAAGGCTCTGCAAACTTTTTCTTTGAAGGAGACTTCTATTTGGACGTCTTTCTTTTCTTTGCCTTTGGATTCACAACCTCCACCTCTTCTGCCTCCTCTTCATCATGAAGCACCAGGTCCATCTCCTCAATTTCAACTGTCTCAACAAGCTCACTCACTTTCATTCCCTTTGCAGAAACGTTTCTTTTACTCTCTTCAAGGCCTTTTCAAGTCGAGCCTCACTCTACTTTTTCTGACTCCTTATAGCTCTTCTTCTTGTAGGAGGAGTCTCTACAGGTATAGAAGAGGCAGTCTTTCTCTTCTTGTTTTCCCTAGCAATTCCAGGAATTTTAACCCTGAACTCTTCTTCCTTTTTGGATTATTGATGTCATACACGCATTTTAGTAGGTCTTCGAGGGGTTCCTACATAGATGGACAGGTTCTTGAAACCTCTTCCTCAACCCAACTAACCCATCAGCAACACTTGCATCTCCAAACCCACTACCCCCTTCTTCTCTATAATTTTCTTCCTCCTCAGCAGCATCCTCACTCCAGAACACCATATCTCCAATCTCCTCAGTCAACTCAGCTAGAGTAGGTGAGGATTCAACCACTCCTTGTTTTCCTTGTCCCCTCACATCACCTTGAGAACCCTCACTCTCTTTTTTCTTTTCTATTTTTATTTTTACCACTAGTTTCAACCTCATCAATAGTTACCACTAGAACAAACATATTATCCAGATTCTCAGCAACCCCAAGCATTTTCTTGGATGTAATCTTAAGACCATATGTTACTTTCTATGTTTAGATGAAACGATTGCTTCCCCATCAGTTGCAGACTTAAAGGAGTCTTCAAATTTTTGGGGTTCTTTTTCCTGGATTGCTTTCATTGTTCATTTATCTTCTTGATTTGTTCACTGTCAACGACATTCTCACGAGCCAACCTCTTCATCCTCCCTTTCTTAGAGATAGGTGTGGTTGAGGTTGTGGTTGAAGGTGTGGGTGTGGATTCTTTGGGTGGTGATGAGGTATTTTCAGAGAGGTTAGTTAATGATGATGGTAAAAGGAATATGTGTGTGTTGAGATGTTGAGAGAAGATAGAGATAAATATTTGGCGGTTGGATATTAGAAGTGATTTGGAACGGCTAAGGCCAAATTAATATAAAGAGGTAGAATTTAATTAGGTAACATCAACTTTTCAGAAGCTTAGGAGTCTAATTAAATTGGGAGTCAGTTTGAAATGATGTTGTAGACTTCCTTAGATTACAGGCAATTATTGCGTTCGGGACTCTGTTTGGGTGAAACTAGTTCTTTTTGTAACGGATTTGCTCTAGGGAGGCTAGGATTAAATGAGACTCTCCTTTTGATGATGATCGAAATAAAATTATTTTAAAATATTCTTAGTGAAGTGTACATACCATGTAATCTTGATGAACCAGGTTCTTCACTAAGAATTATCTTGTGTAAGACAAAGACTTTAGAGATCATTGATAAATTATAGCACATGGTACAAGAGCTTGTCATTCCTATATACAACTTTTGATCAACGGATGAATCAGGTTCATCTATATCCAATTTTGTGGTTGTTTCTATAGGAGTGTCAATTTCTTTGGAGTCTACCATTTTAAATCTTTAATTCTTTCATACTTGTACTGATGGATCATAGTTCCATTTGAAATTTATTTAATTTGTAAGCCTAAAATGAATTAAGCTCACCCATCATATTCATTTCAAATTCACTCCCCATTAATTTAAAAAATTATTTACTTAACTTATTAGTAGTTGCTCCAAATATTATAACATCAAAATGTATCTGAACTACGAAGAGATCTTTACCTTTTTCTTTCAAGAGAAAAGTATTGTCAATTTTACCTCTCTTGTAGCCATGCTCAAGCAAGGACTTTGGAAATCTTTCACACCGTGCTCTTGGAGCCTTCTTTAGCCCATAAAGTACCTTTTCAAGATTTTACACATGATCAGGACATTCATTTCATTCAAAGCCCGAAAGTTGCTTGAAGAACACTTCTTCCTTTATATATCCATTGAGGAAGGCACTCTTGACATCCATCTGATAGAGAGTGAATTCCATGAAAGCTGCAAAGACTATATAAAAAGTCTAATTGCTTCCAATCTTCTAACTGAACCAAAGGTCTCATCATAGTCTATCCCCTCCTCTTTACTATATCATTGAACCACCAATCTTTCCTTATTCTTTGTAACTGTTCCATCTTCATTAAGTTTGTTTCTGAAGACCCATTTTGGGCCAATTACCTGATATGTCCTTGGGTCTTGGTACCATATGCCAAATTTGACTTCTCACAAATTGGTTGAGTTCATCTTGCATTGGATTCACCCAGTCTGCATCTCGCAAAGCCTCAACAACATTTTTAGGTTCAATAAGAGATAAAAAAGCATCAAAAGCTCAAAGATTCTTCAAAGAAGATCTGGTTTTGATTCTAGACGTTGGATTAGTTATTATGTTCTCAATGGGATGAGAACTTTGATATTTGTAAGGTTTCACAACCAGCTTTGTTTCCCTAGATGTTCCTTCAATGTTTTATTGCTATGGTACACGTTCAAGGATAGGTTCCCTCGATATTTGAGTATTAGTTCCTCTTTGTTCAATTCCCCCTATCAAGTTGCCCTAGGTGGAAGGACCTGTTCCATCACTTGTTCCTTCATCTAGTGCAGCTTCAGTCTAGGTTGTGGTTTCATTTGAGTATCTTACCATCCCAATTTCTTTATCATTTTGTTCATGACTCTAATAAAGAATGTTAGTTTGATCAAAAACCACATGTACACTTTCTTCTACACACGTAGTTCTATAAATCTTATAAGATTTACTTTGTGAAAAATATCCCAAGAATACTCCCTCATCACTTCTAGGATCAAACTTACCTAGGGAGTCTTTACCATTATTATGCACAAATTACTTGCATCCAAATTCCCTAGGATGGTATATATTTGGCTTTCTCCCTTTAAGTAACTCATCGGGAGTCTTCTCAACAAAAGATCTAGTCATGCACCTATTTATTATGTAACGACCCGATCGGTCGTTTTGAGATCCAGTGCGTCGTTCAGCAGTTGGGAGTCATGTACAACTTCATTTCAGGTATTGTGAATTGTGTGTATGGTCAGTGTTGAAATTCAAGAGGTTCGGAGTTAAATTGAAAGGAAAATTCTCATTTCAAAAGCCTTAAGTTGAAGAAATGGAGTAAGACTAGAAATTTTAGTAAACGATCTCGAAATAAGGATCTGAAGGTTCCAGCAGGTTCGTATGATGATTTCGGACTTGTGCGTATGTCCGGATCAGGATTTGGATAACCCGGGAGCTTTTAGGTGTATATTGTGGAAGTCAGCATTTTTGAAGAAATTTCCCAAGTTTGGCTTGAAGCCATTTCAATGATATTGAAGTCCGTTTAGGATTCTGAGTCTGAGAATGGCTCTGTATGGTGATTATGGAGTTGGTAGCACGATCGGAAGTGAATTCGGATGTCCGGAGGTCATTTTGAAGTCATTTGGCTAAAGATTGAAATTTGAAGGTTTTTGAGAAGTTTGACCGAGAGTTTGACTTTTTGATATCGGGGTCGGATTCCAATTCCGAAAATTGGAGATGGTATGTAATGTCGAATATGACTTATGTCAAATATTTGGGGTCAATCAGATGTGATTTGATAGGTTTCGGCATCGGATGTAGAAGTTTGAAATTTCAAAGTTCATAAAGTTGAATTTTAGTGCGATTCGTGATTTCGGCGTTGTTTGATGTGATTTGAAGCCTCGAGCAAGTTCTCGGGGTGTTATGGGACTAAGTCGTGTGATAGGATGGGGTCTTGGGCGCCTCGGGTGTGTTTCGGGGTGGTTTCGGGTAAATTTTGGAAGAATTGTTGTTGTTGGTTTGCTAGTGTCGAAATTGTTCTTCGCGAACGCGGTGGGCTTCGTGCGTTCGCGGAGAAGGAAGTTTGAGGGGCTGTAAATTTGGCCTTCGCGAACGCGTGGTGGTAGATGCGAATGTGAAGGGTTCTCGTGGGCTCTCTACGCGAACGCGCCTGGAGGGACGCAAACGCGAAGAAGGAATGGGAGCTGGGGGCCTGGGGGTCGTTGGCCTATGCGAATGGGAGGCCTGGAACGCGAACGCGATGGGTCTGGGAAGGTGACCTTCGCAAATGCGAGCCTAGGGTCGCGAACGCGAAGAAGGATTTGGCGCCGAAGCAGAGTTGTGCTTCGCGAACACGAAGGTCATGCCCCGTTCGCGAAGAAGGATCGCTGGGCAGTGTATTGTTTTAAACCGGGAATTCTTGGCCATTTCCTCATTTCTTCATTTGGGGTGGCGATTTTGGGGAGCCTCAAGAAGGGATTTTCGCCAAGCATCATTATGTAAGTAAATTTCTTCCCATTTTGAGTTAAATACAAGGTTATTACAGGAATTTGATCATGAAAATTGTGGGAAAATTGGGACTTTTTGAAGAAAACCTAGAAACTTGATAAATTGGATTTTACCACGAATTTGTGCATGGAATTAGGATTAAATTATATATTTGAACTAGTAAAGCTATGGGTAGAGTTTATCTTCAAGAAATTTCGGAATCCGGGCACGTGGGCCTGAGGGCATTTTGGTCAATTCACAAAGCAGAGTTGGGAATTTGTATAATTTGAATTATTAACAAGTATTGGAGTATATTCTCATTAGTTTGCCGTTATTTGGCTAGTTTTGGAGCATTTTGCAATGATTCGAGTCGTCGAAAGGGCTTGGAGTCCGGTTATGAAGTTTCGGAGTGAGGTAAGTCTCCTTTCTAACTTTGTGAGGGGGACTTGTCCCCCTAGGTGAACTAAATAAATATATGAAATGATTTGCAAGGGCTACGTACGCACGAGGTGACGGGAGTACGTGCGTAGCTACTGTTATGCCATATCCGGGTAGTCTAGGACCCACTAGCATGCATTAATTGTTATACATGTGATCTTGTCATAATAATAGGCTGAAAATGTTATTGAATTGATAATTTAATTTCTTAAAGGGCTGGAGTATATTTTTCTTAATTATTTGGAAAGAGGGTTGATTTCCCCGTGGATTTATTGTGTTCCTGGCAAGGTTATTCATTGAATATTGTTAAACTTGGCAAACGAATTTCCATAAAATATTCTAAATACTATCTTCATGCTTAATTAAGGGGAATTTTTATTACTTCTATGGGAAGATGTCTTCTTGAACAAAAATGTGGATTCCTTTATGTGAATACATGTACTTATGAGCACCTGAGTCGCAAGTATGATTCGCGAGCAGGCTAGCCGTATTTTATTATGTTGACCGCGTCGCATGATCGATTCGCGAGCGGGAAGAAATAGATGCATCTATGGTTCGGGCTGTTCGACCCTCGGCAGTGCACATTTTATTACTGTTGGTCCGCGCCGTTCGACCCTCGGCATTTCTTACGCGCGATATTTGTTTTGTAGTTTCTATGATTTGCCTTATTACTGGCCTGAAATTTGAAGTTGTCAATTGAAATGACAGATATTTAGAGTTATTAAAGATTCTTTGTTTTTGGAAGAAGTTGTTCCTTCCCGTTGATTAAGTTTCTATTTGATTAAATCACCCATGTTGAGTACTTGTTATTTATATGACGAAGAATTTAAGTATTAAAAGTGGAAGGAGTTGACATTAATTATTCTTGAACTTAATAAATTGCTTATGAAAATCATGCTTAGCGTCACACTTGATTATATATAAACTAACCTCTAGCAAGTGTCTAATTCGACCTCTCGTCACTACCTCTCTGAGGTTAGGCGGGATACTTACTGGGTACACGTTGCTTTCATACTCATACTACACTTCTGTGCATTTTTGTTGCACATGTTCCCTCTTGGGAATGTGATTGACTTGGAGACTTAGGCGAGCTGCACTATCCGGAGACGACCCGCAGCTGTCAGAGTCTCCCTCTATGTATTGTATTTAATTTTAAACTCCTTGTCCAATTTGTATTTCAGACAAGTTTTGTAGTAATTGTATAAACTCTTAGAATCTGCTCATGCACTTGTGACACCGGGTTCTAGGAAATGTATTTGGGTTGCGTTTTACATAAATGAACTGTTGCTTTTCCTACAAAATGGACTTCTATCTAGATGTTATGTATTAAAATGAAAAGTAACGATTTTGAAAATGTTTAAACAGGAATTTATTTCAACTAATTAATGATTGTCTTGCCTAATAATGGTGTCCGGCGCCATCACGACCTTACGAATTTTGGGTCGTGACAACGTGGTATCAGAGCTCTAGGTTCCCCTAGGTTTCACGAGTCATGAGCAAGTATACTAGAGTCTTGTGGATCGGTACGGAGACGTTTGTACTTATTTTTGAGAGGCTACAGGGCTATTAGGAGTAATTCCCTTCTTGATTCCTCATCGTGCGATTTGATTCTCTTAAGGCTTATGCCTATGTTTCATCCCTACTTATTCTTACGCGTCGCGAAGCGCTTGTCGTGAATCGAGAGTTTGAGGAATTGTAGTGGTGCTACGGATATGGTGCGAGTTTTTTTCCATGTGTAGCTAGTTAGGGCTATTATTGTTGCCCTGCAGAAGAATATTATGTTGTTTCAGCTCAGTTGCTGTGTTTCTGAGAACTTTGAGGTTGCGCTCAAATTGTTATGATGTTTTCGATTGGTTATTGCGCGGTGTTGGTATGATGGTAGAATGCTTGCCCATATGCTGGGATGATGAATGTCTTGAAGGGAGGTCTTCTCAGGGCGTGATTACGAGATTTTAGTATTTTAGTTCCGGCGGAGGAAAGGAATTTGGACTATGAAAGGTCCAATTTGGATTGATAAAGTAGTAAGACTTGGTGTTTTCAAGTGAGGTGGAATATTCACCTGTGTTGTGATATCAACGTCATTGATCGAATGGAATGTGTTAAGTTTGTCGGTGTCATGGTTTCTTCGGTGGAATGAGGTCAGAGTAATGTGAAGAAGTATTGAAAAAGCGGCTGTCAGAGGTTGTGGTGCGTTGTGGTTCAGAATGGAATAAGCATTTCTAATGAAGGCGACTCGAGAAAGATGATTTTCAAAGAGTTTGAAGTCGTGGTGATCTGCTGGTTCAAGAGATACAGAGAATGATATTGAATTGAGGCCGCAATTGAGAAGCGTGCGATGGAAGAGACATGTGAAAAGTGTCAGGTGGCGGCTAAATCTCTAAATACCCGGCGTCAAGGACGGAAGTCGGGTAGTTGCTTAAAGGAATGAGTCCAACTAAGTAAGGAGTGGCAGTATAGCCTATGAGTTTAGTGGTAAGGCGGTTGCTTTCCTTGAGGAGGAGTTGAAGTAATCTGAGGAATTTTGTGGACAGGGAGTAGGTCCACAAGCTTAAACTGAAATGATGGTTATTCGGCGGAAGGCTAGTGATGAGTGGTGATTTTACCACTCATTTTAGCCTTTTCTCATTAGATTTTGTATTGTTAAATGATAACTTGAGGTCGTTTTTAGTGTGTAATTGCTCTATTTGCAGGAAAATGATGCCATGAAGTGGTTAAGGTCAAATTGGAGTGAAATTGAGCAAAACGAGAGTAAAGAAGAGAAAAGAGGGGAGCAATGGCCGAATGCGATCGCATATGCAACATGCGAAT
>ML257989.1:50670-64971 GCA_005239495.1 Nicotiana undulata | reverse complement strand
CGAATGAACCCTTTGTCAAGAAGCTCCTGAATCTGGTCTTTTAATTCCTTCAACTCTGCTGGGACCATACGGTAAGGTGGAATAGAGATAGGCTGGGTATCAGGTAACAAATCATACCAAACTCAATGTCCCTGTCAGGTGGCATGCCTGGCAGGTCTGTGGGAAACACATATGGGAACTCACGAACCACTGGAACAGTACCAATAGGAGGAGTCTCACTGCTCACATCCCTCACAAATGCTAGATACTCACACCCCCTCCCAACCATACGCTGGGCCTTCAAATAAGAAATCACCCTACTAGGCACATACTCCACTGAACCTCTCCACTCAATCCTCGGAAAGCCTGGCATAGCTAAAGTCACGGTCTTGGCGTGACAATCAAGAACAGCGTGGCACGGAGATAGCCAATCCATGCCCAATATCACATCAAAGTCCACCATACTAAGCAACAATAGATCCACTCGAGTATCCAGACCCTCAATAGAAATAACACAAGATCGGTATACCCGATCTACCACAACTGTATCCCCCACAGGAGTCGACACATGAATAGCCGAAATCAAGGACTCACGGGGTATACCCAAAGAAGGTGCAAAATATGATGAAACATACGAATAAGTGGAGCCAGGATCAAATAATACCGAGGCATCTCGGTGACAGACTGAAATAATACCTGTGATCACTGCATCTGAAGCAATAGCATCTGGCCTGGCCGGAAGTGCATAGAGACGAGCTGGTCCTCCACCGGATCGACCTCCCCCTCTGGGGCGACCTCTAACTGCCTGACCCCCACCCCTAGCTGCCTGAGCGGGTGGTGCACAAGGTGATGTCGAAGTTGGAGGCTGACCCCTCGGCTGATAAGATCTTCTAGAAAGACGGGGGCAAAACCTCTTAACATGGCCTGGGTCCCCACACTCGAAACAACCTCTACCCATGACTGACGGCGGGGACTGAAGGGAACCCCTGGAACCGGAGTAGCTGCTGGAAGAACCCTGTCCTGAGGAACCATAGAAGGACGGTGGCCTGGGTGAACCCTGAGCTGGAAGGGCACTAAATGATGAACGGCCCGAATGAGAACCACGGAATCCATGTCCTGAAGAGACCCCACTATGCACCGAACGGGATGGCTGAGGAGGCCTGAATGAACGGCCTCTGATAGGCTGAGAAGAACCACCAGAATGAAAGCCACTATAAGTACCAGATCCACGAGGCCTCTTGGCCTCCCTCTCCTCATGCTCCTGGCGTCGAATAGACTCAATGTCTCTGGTAATGTCCACAACTGTCTCAAAAGAAACCCCGGACACCCTCTCTCTGGTCAGAAGAATCCGCAACTGATGGTTAAGACCATCAACAAATCTCGGAATCCTCTCCATGTCCGTAGGAACCAACAAGACAGCATGACAAGCTAACTCGGAAAATCTCATCTCATATCGCGTCACGGTCATATCCCCCTGATGCAGCTGCTCAAACTCTTTGCGCAGCTCCTCTCTCTGAGACTGTGGTACATACTTCTCTAAGAAGAGAATAGAAAACTGGTGCCAAGTAAGTGGTGGTGTACCGGCGGGTATGCGCCTCTCATAGGCCTCCCACCAAGCAAGTGCCGATCCCAAGAACTGGAAAGTGGTAAATGGAACTCTGCTAGTCTCGAGTATCCCAGCGGTACGAAGAATCCTCTGGCACTTTTCCAAGAAAGCCTGGGCATCCTCGCCCTCAGTGCCACTGAAAGTAGGGGGCTGGAGTCTGCTGAATCTCTCCAGTCTCCGCTGCTCATCATCTGCCAAGGCAGGGACCACGAAATCCGGTGCGGCAGCAACGGGCTGGACTGGGGCCACTCCTGGTGTCTGGAGCCCCCGAAGAACCTGCTCAGGAGTCCGGGCAGCTGGAGTCTGTATGCCTCCCCCGGCCTGAGATGTGGTCGCAGAAGAAGATAGAGCGACCGCCTGTGCTAAGCTGGTGCACACTGTCAGAATCTGAGTCAAGGTCTCCTGAAGACCTGGGATCACTATAGGCACAGCTGGTGCCGGGTCCTGCCCCGCTGGAACCTCGACTGCGGGAACCTGATCCTGAGTAATGGGAGGATCCTCAGGTGCTGCCCCACGTACCGGACGGGCTGCACCTCTCCCCCTAGCCTGACCTCGACCACGATGACCTCGGCCTCGAATTGGTCCCGCCGGTGTCGGGTCATCACTGCCGGTAGCACGGGTCCTCACCATCTGTGAGAGGATGAAACAATAAGAGTTTAGTTCCAAGAATCAACAGAGTCGCACGACAGAATTCAAGAATATGAAGTTTCCTAATGGTTCTGCAGCCTCTCGAAGATAAGTACAGACGTCTCTGTACCGATCCGCAAGACTCTACTCAACCTACTCATGACTGGTGAGACCTATTTAACCTAGTGCTCTGATACCAACTTGTCACGACCCGTTTCCGGGTTGTGATGACGCCTGTGATGGAACCAGGCTAGCCAACCGTTGCAACAATACTCAATTCATTTACTAGAGAAATTTACTTATTATTGGCTCAATTCATAGAATTTCGGACATTTTTAAACAGTTAAAAATAGTCTAACAGAAGAAATAAGCTCCAACAATCAATCTAGGATCTGGGGTCACGCAGTCATGAGCTACTAGCATCAATACAACTGAGAATAATAATAATAAAGTTTTAAGTTTCCAATTTCTAATACAGAAGGGAAGAATAGGGAAAAGAGGGACGGGACAGCGAACGCCAGCTGCTACCTCCTCGGCTCTGAGAGAATAGCTGCTATCACCGCTCCGCGTCAAGTCTCAGTGCACCTGGATCTGCACACACAGTGTGCAGGTAAGTAACGAAAACAACCTACAGTCTGAGGAGGTAGTGACGAACTCAACCTCCGTAAATCACAGTTCGAATAATGAATATTTCAGGAATAACCGAAAATATCAGTGACAATATCTGTAAATAACAATTAAATGTCATGCAGGTATCATGCAACTCTCACATGTAGTCCTCTCGGTACACATAATTGGCCATTGGCCCAGGGAAATCCATCCCGTAACATGTACAACGTGGTACCGAGGGAGCAGGCCAATTCAGCCTTTCGGAGAAATACATCTCCGGGATATCACACTCATCATAATCTGTACCAGGGAAATCCATCCCTCCATATCTCATAAACAATATCTGTGCCAGGGAAATCCATCCCTCTATATGTCATATCTCGGACAAATCCATGTCCAGGGAAATCCATCCCTCAATATCTGTGCGCTCACTGGGGGTGTAAAGACTCCGGAGGGGCCGCCAAGGATATGGCCCAAGCGCTATATATATATCAAGCCCACGAAGGGTATATCATCTCAACATTTGGCTCTAGGCCCATACTCAGTCAGAATTACCAGTCTCCTCACAACACTCTCATTATGTAACAACCCAAACAATGGCAATGCATGATAAATAAATGATTTCTGAGACTGAAATACGAATACATGTATAATAACAGGACTGAGTATGCACAAGTAAAGTTCGTAATAGAAGCAGCAGTAGCGGACCCTTTCCGGTCTCCACATATAGACATGAAGTCTTATCATTTATACTCGTTATATTTCTTTTAGTTTCTACGCATTAATAGCCTCCACAGTATTGATATCATGGTGGAACAACAGTTAAATCGTGCCTAGGGATAAGCCGGGCCACAACAAATCAACCAACACTCATATGCTCGTCACTTGGCGAGTGTATCATAGTAACTATCATCAAATAGCATGTACATTGGGGTCTTGAACCCCTCAGTTCCAAGGTTGAAGTCGTTACATACCTCGAAACTGGCTCAACTCTACTCCGCCGGGCCCTTTCCTCTAGAATCGGCCTCCAAATGCTCCAAATCTATCAATAATCAATTACATAGCGTCACAATGTGCTAAGGAACAATCCCCAAATCAAAATTTAGCAAAAATACCAAAATCCCGAATTCGGTCAAAACCCGGCCCTCGGGCCCACGTCTCGAAAGTCAGAAATTTTCACAACACTAGGTTCCTTGTCCTTTCCCGAGTCTAACCATACCAAGAACACGAAAATCGGACCTCAAATGGTCCTCCAATTCCCCCATTCTTCCTCTCTTAAACCCAAGCCCTAACCACCATTTTTCTACTGTTTTTTCCCATGATTTCAATCTAAAATCGTTCTTAACGCACAATATAATGAGTTTTGAGTCCAAGAAACTTACCTCCTTGAAGAAACAACGAAATCCCTCTTCAACACCCCTTCAAAACCTCCAACCCGTGTGTAAAAATGGTGAAGAAAGACAAATTTCACGAAGGCTGCCTTTTATAGTTCTGCCCAGGCATTTCCGCAACAACGGAGCTTTTCTCGCACCTGCGACTCCGCAGGCGCGACATTTTAACCACACCTGCGAAAATCACTTAAACGCCCAGGCTTCGCGCCTGCGATCTCTTTACCGCAACGGCGGGCCCGCAGGGGCGACACATTGACCGCACCAGCGTTCCTTCACTTAACACCCAGAGCCCGCGCCTGGAACCCATCTCCCGTACCTACGACCTCGCAGGTGCGATCTTCCTTCCGCCCTTGCGACGAATTCCTCCCCTGCTCCTTCACTCTTGCGCCTGCGATGTCCGCACCTACGGCCCAAGCATCGCAGGTGCTATCGCACCAGCAGTAGCAGTTTCAGCTGCAATTCAAGTTCCAATTTCTCCGTTTAACGTCCGAAATAAAACCTGAGCACCTCGGGACCCCAACCAAACATACCAACATATCAAACATGGTTATTCAAACTTAGTCAAGCCATTAAAACACCAAAAGCAACATCAAAACCATAAATTCTCATCCAATTCAAGCCTATGATTCCTAAAAACTTCTGAAACACGCATTTGATCAAAACCCCAACCAAACCATCTCCGGATGACCTGAAATTTTGCGGGCAAGTCCAAGATGACATAACGAGGCTACAGCAACTCTCGGAATCCCATTCTGACTCTCGGATAAAAATCTCGTCTATCGACCGGAATTCGCCAAAATACTAACTTTGCCATATCAAGCCTAATTCTACACCGGGCACCCTAAAAATATTCTGAACACACTCCTAAGTCCCAAATCACCTAACGAATCTATCCGAACTATAAAATCCGCATTCCGAGGTCGTTTACCAATAATTCAACTCCGGGTTGACTTTTTCCAACTCTAAAGCTCTTGTTAGAGACTAAGTGTCTCAATCCCCTCTATTTTCACTCCGAACCCGAACCAACCAACCCCAACACTTTATGAACAGTCTAACCGAGCTACTACAAGACAGAAATAAAGGAATAGATGCGTATACTGCGTAATGACGGACCGGGTCGTTACAAGAATGGGACGGGTAATGGCACGCAATAAGCTTTTGTGACCAACACACGCGTTTCTAAATGCCTTTGCGGGGTGGGAAGGGTAGAATATGGATATGATGACCGGTGCGCTAATATCACGTGTAGCTCTGACTATCGGGTATTGCATTGATGTGATCCGTATTACTTCAAACCTAGGATAATTCTCTCAAATGTTTTACCATAATGTTTTTCCAAAACCTTTAATAAAGATTTTATACTTGTTTGAAATCCCCTCTTACATGTGCCTTGTTTGCTATTTGTTTACCGTCCAAATTCACAAAACTACTTGGTTGGGACCCACAGTTGTGGATCTTGAAGGGTGCCTAACATCTTCTCCTTAGGATAACTTCAAGCCCTTACCCTATCTCTGGTAATGCAAACTAGTTTATGAGTTAGTTATTCTAGGTGCCCGAACGCACCATAAAATTGTTAGGTGGCGACTCTTCCTTAAACCTTTTCCTTTAAGGAGTTGTCCAGAATGTCATGAAACCCGACCTCCGCGTACCTAACCCGTGCGAGAAAAAAAGGGGGCGCGACAACCTCCTCAAAATACCATTTTTCTATGTATATATACCAAGTAGGGTCGGGCCCAAATAATTATACCTTATCCTATGCGATAAAGGACAGTTTTTCAGGTCTAGACGTATGCGGTCGCGGTCCGGGCACGGTCATTACCCAGTGTACTGCCTTAGTCCATGTCAGGTCCGCAGTCGCGGTTACGACCGCATATTTCTCCTTGTTAAGTTTGGAATTTGGAACAACGTAAAACATAAAAGTAGTAGCCCTTTGAGTTAATTTTCCAACCGTATATTGTATAGACTAAATGGAGTTCTGAGCGAAAATATATGTGCATTTTACTAGACAATGCGCAATGTGCCTACTCGAGTCTTCGTTTGTTCTTAACTATCAAATCTGACCCCTGGACACGATCCTGACTTAATTCCTTGGTCTTTTACTCAGACTTCAAAGCTCCAAATCACTTTAATTCATTCCATAACATCTACATAGCTCGGAATCACTCCTAAAAGGCATAAAACACATAATTAATGCAAAACACTAGCGGTTAAAGCTCAAACTCAATTAAAGTGCAGTAAATTAGAGTGTGATAAGCGACTAAAATACGCAATTATAGTCTATCATCAAGTGACACAACTCTTCACAAATTCCATCCTGGCTCTGTGGTTAAGCTCCTGATATTTCAGCGGAGGTGCGCAGTTCGATCTCTTGCATCGTTTTCACTTTGAGTAAATGTTTGAGTACTAAATCCTTACTGATGAATAGGTGATATGGCATAAGATTGAGCCCACCTTTGCTATAATATATTAAAAGCACAAAGACCTTTAGTGAAATATCGTTCACCTCTTTTATTCTTTAAAATATATTTTATATTGCACCAAGTTGTAATGTTTCCTTATTTAAACTATATAAGAAGTCCAAATATTTAGAATTTTAAAATTATAACAATTTTACCTTAAATAGATCACTTATCCTCCAGCGAGGGTTTTGCATCCAACGTATAAACAAATGATACTAAGATCATCCACCCCCCCCNCTGTTTAAAACATTTAAATGGTTAAAAAGGACAAATTATTAAAACACCCCCCCCCCCCCCCCCCCCTCCCAACAAGGGGTTTAGTATCCTAGGTCCGAATTAGTAAATTCTTAATTTTTTCGCTTAATCCGTAATAACCCAAACTGCTAAAAATAATATAAATAACCAAATATGATATAGAAAAAATTAAAAATTCATTAAAGAATGAGAACAAATAACTAAGAAAGTATTTATTTAAAGTAGTATAAGAGAGAAAGAAACATATTGGCAAAAGTCAATAATATTATGCTTCGACATAAATAAAGTACAAGCTTGATCTTCACCATTAAAAATAGAATTCTTATTGAATAAAAATATAATTGAAATATAATATTCAAAATTTGATATAAGCTAATATTAAAATTTGATTCAACAAAGAATAAATTATTTTACTTAATGCCGGAAATAAATAATTAAGCATTTTACCTAATTGGTAAAAGAAACCAATTCTGTTATCTTCCACATTAGTCATAGAATACATATAAATCTTACAAATCTTAAAGTACATAAATTTGTTCGACTACTAGCGATAAAAAATAAGAATTAAAACAAAATCTATTAACATATATTATAAAGATTTAATTTAGTTAAAATACAAACTTGAACTAACGAGTATGAAATAGTAGAAGACAATGTACAAACTAAGTTGTCATTATTTTTTTCTTTAATGATCAATTACAGCAAATAGTTGCCTGGCTTTTCAGAGAACCTCTCCTGTGTCATAGGACTTTTTGCTCGGCAGGGCGTCAGTCATTTCACTCTCAAAGAGCTCCCTAAAAACGTTGCCAATATTGACAGGAGTATTTCTTTTATATATTAAATTACAACAACAACAATAATAACAACAACAACAACAACAAACCCAGTATGTTCTTAACATGTGGAGTCTGGGGAGGGTAGTCTGTACGCAGACCTTACCCCTACCTAATGCAGGTAGAGAGGTTATTTTCAATAGACCCTCGGCTCAAGAAAGGAAAGAAGAAGAAGAGGAAATCAAGGAAGGAAGAGAAAAGAAAAAGGGAGAGATAAAGGATAAGTAGTACCAAATAATAGCAACAAGGAATACAATACCTGAGGCGAACAAAATCATATAACATAATAAAAATATAAGAATATGAAGGGACATTCATGCTACTAAGACTATCGGTGAACATCTAAAAACTACCCACTAACCTTCTACCTTAATCATCGACCTCCACACCCTCCTATCAAGGGTCATGTCCTCAGTGAGCTAAAGCATCGCCATGTCTTGTCTAATCACATCTCCCCATTACTTATTAGGCCTACCTCGACCTCTTCTCAAACTCTCCATGGCCAACCTCTCACACCTCCTGACAGAAGTATCAATGTTTCTTCTCTTAACATGTCTGAACCATCTCAGCCTCGACTCCCGCATCTTGTCCTCCACGGAGGCTACTCCCACTCTGTCCAGGATAGCTCATTCTTAATCCTATCTCTCCTGATACACTCACACATCTATTTCAACATCCTCATCTCTACTACTTTCATCTTCTGCATGTGGGAATTCTGGACTGGCCAACACTCAGCCCCACACGGCATAGCCGGTCGAACCACCACTCGATACAACTTACCCTTAAGTCTTGGCGGCACATTCTTATCACATAAAACATCGGAAGCGAGCCTCCACTTCATCCAACCCGCCCCGATGCGATGTGAGACATCTTCGTCAATCTCCCCGTTACCCTGGATAATAGACCCGAGATACATAAAACTCGCTCTCCTGGGGATAACTTGAGCATCAAGCGTAACCTCTACGTTTGCATCATGGGTCCCGTCACTAAATTTGCACTCCAAGTATTTTATTGGTTATACTCAGTTTGAAATATTTAGACTCCAAGGTATGTCTCCAAACCTCCAACCTCGCGTTAACTTCGCTTAATGACTTGTCAATCAACACTATATCATCGACAAATATCATGCACCAAGGCACCTCCCCTTAGATGTGTCGCGACAGTACATCCATCACCCAAGGCAATTAAAAATGGGCTAAGAGCCGATCCCTGGTGCAACCCCATCTCCACAGGGAAATGCTCCGAGTCACCAGCCACAGTCCTCACCCGAGTCTTAGCATCATCATACATATCCTTAATCACCCTAATGTACGATACCGGAATGTCGCTAACCTCCAAACACCTACAGGACATCCCTCATAACTTTATCGTATGCCTTCTCAAGGTCAATAAACACCATACACAAATCATTCTTCCTCTCCTTGTACTGCTCCGCTAATCTCCTTACCAGATGAATCGCTTCTGTAGTTGAATGCCCTAGCATGAATCCAAACTGATTCTCGGAAATAGACACGCACCTCCTCACCCTGGCCTCCACCGCCCTCTCCTAAACCTTCATAGTGTGACTCAACAACTTGATACCCCTATAATTATTGCAATTTTGGATATCACCCTTGTTCTTATAAAGCGGAACCATCGTACTCTACCTCCATTCTTCGGGCATCTTCTTCGTTTTAAAAATAACATTAAATAGCCTAGTGAGCCACTCTAAACTTGCCTTCCCCACGCACTTCCACAATTCCATCGGGATTTTTTTTTCGCCTCGTCGCTCTGCACCTACACATCTTACGCATCGCCCCTTCCACCTATTCTACCGTAATCTGCCTATAGTACCCAAAATCTCGCCGAATCTCGGAGTGCTCCAACTCACCCAGCACATTGCGTCTATCCCCTCCTCGATTAATAGTTTATGGAAGTATGCCTGCCATCTTCTCCTAAAAAGTGCCTCGTCCATCAACACTTTGCCATCATTGTCCTTGATGCACTTGACTTGGTCTAAGTCGCGGGCTTTCCTCTTCCTCAGCTTGGCCAACCAGTGCAACTTCTTGTCCTCGCCTTTGCCCCCGAGCTCCTCGTACAAACGAGCAAACATCGCGTTCTTTGCCGTTGTAACTTCTAACTTCGCCTCTTTCTTTGCCTTTCTGTAACACTCTCGATAACTCCTTTTTCCCTCCTCGTGTGTACTCTTCACTAGCTTCAAATAAGCAGCTTTCTTAGCTTCCACTTTACCTTGAACCTCTCCATTACACCACCAGTCCCCTTTATGACCCTCAGGAGAGCCCTTCGTGACCCCTAAGACCTCTCTAGCAGCTACCCTAATGCAATTCACAGTCGTGAACCACATACTAGAAGCGTCCCCCCTACTCATCCAGGTCTTCATAGCCTACAACTTCTCCCCTAACTCTTGAGCTTTGTCGTTGGTCAAGTTACCCCACTTGATCTTAGGTTTCCTGCACCCTGCCCTCTTCCTCCTACTCTTGTTGATCTCCAGGTCCATAACTAGGAGCCTATGTAGGGTCGTGAGGTGATCACTTGGGATGACCTAGCAGTCAGTGCACAGACCTTTATCGCATTTTCTTGCAAAGAAGATAATCAATTGAAGTCTTGCCCATTGAATTCCGGAAAGTGACCAGGTGCTCTTCCCTCTTCGGAAAACTCGAGTTAGCTATAACCAAATAAAAAGCTCTAGTAAAATCCAACAGTGAATTACCTCCCTCATTCTTATCCCCAAAACCGAACCCGCCATGCACATCATCATAACCCCTAGCACTAGCCTCAATATGACCATTGAAATCTCCGCCAATGAACAACTTCTCTATGTGCGGGATACTACGCACCATCTCGTCCAAATCCTCCCAGAATTGCTTCTTGACCTCCTGGTCCAAACCTACTTGAGGAGCGTATGCACTAATCACGTTTACAGTGAACCCAACAACTACCAGATTAATACTCATTAACCTATCATTTACCCTCCTAACCTCGACCATGAGCTCCCTGAGGTCCCTGTCAACTAAAATACCTACCCTATTCTTGCCCCCAGCGCTTCCTGAGTACCATAGTTTAAACCCCCCGACATCCCGTGACCTAGTACCCTTCCATCTAGTCTCCTGAACACACGCTATGTTGATCTTCCTCTTCTGAAGAGTCTTATCTAACTCTATAGACTTCCCCTCCAACGTCCCAATGTTTCAAGACCCAACTCTCAGCCTAGAGGCTTTCTTACTCCCCCCCACCCTTCCTACCCCTGGACCCCAGCCCCACCCGAGGACATGACCTTACTCTCACATCGTTCACTATCGCCACTATAAGCTAAAGGTATTAGGTAAACACTACCACTAAGAACAAGTAACGGGAATGAAGGACTACAAGATACGAACCCGAGAGCTAAAAATAATTCAAAGGAGCTACTACAAGAACAGTAACGTGAGCATATACTAGAATAATGAATCTAACACGTCTAAGAAACTACCCCTATGCAAACACATAATTAAAATGGATAGATGAAACCTTAAGCTTAAAACACTAGTAGAAAAGATAGAAAAAGCAATCAATCCAAAGAAAGATGGAACCTGGATCACAGTCGGGGATGTCCGGACGCGCTTCCGAATCCGTTGAATGGGCAACCAAACCCTTTTCTCGGCAAGAAGGGTATCAAAAAATAGAGTACCAATTTTACGTAATAATCCGACAGAGGGTTCTTTATTTTTCCGGCAAAATGCAATTCAGATGTGAAAACCAAGCCAACCACGGAATTTGTTAATCTGTGTATTTCCTTATTTTAGCAAGAAAGACAGTGCCCCAATGGAAGACGAAGCAGAAAAAAGAAAACCAGAGAATAACAACGTTAACGTTTCAGAGACGGTTTCAGGCGGAAAGTCGTTGGCGGCGAGCTTTGAGAAGTAAAAATGTTCGCCGGAGAAGAGTTGAATGTATACAATTGCTTTTTATTGTTCAGAAACGGTTTCATGCGAAAAGCCGTCGGCCTAATTCGAGATTGAACTAAAAATGAAAATCTTCGGACTACCGGAATTCTAGAGAGAATTGAGTTCCCTGATCAAGGCTATGTTAAATCAAAGAATTGAACTATGTTTGTGGTTGTAAACCTCAAACGTGGCCAAAAATCTTTAAACCGCAAACTAGAATGGAATTTTTCTGAGAGTGGGTGCGTGAAAATCTTGTAAGGAATTTGAAGAATATTGTGAAATGTGTACCTAATGTTATTATGAAACTTGTGAATACTGTTCAAGATTTTGGGTTGAGCGTTCTGAAAAGTACGTTGATAGAAGACGATCGGACGCCGATTAGATCAGGCGATGACGGAGTTGAGTTCTGACCGATTGAGATTGCTACTACAACGTATTTTTAGAGAGCATTAAACAGATCGCTCTCCAAAGAATAATAAAATTAAATTAATTATTGTAAACAATTTTGTCATTGTTAATCATTTTCAAACTATTCATTGTTCACTTATCCATTTTTTGTTGGATCTATATGACCAACCTCTTCATCATTCCCAAATCTCTAAAAAAAGAATTAATATATTTTAAATTTGTGTTAATTTGACTACTCTTAGAAGAATTGTGATTCAAATATATAACAAATATCCAATTACTTTAGATTCAGTATTATATCACATAACTGACAATAGTTTTCACAATGTATTCGTAAAGGATATATATGCTTTAAATCCACACGAAATATATGTGCTTATACAAGAAATGATGATTGATTATTTTTTACCCTCGAAGAATTATTTTTACAGAAATTAATTATTTTCCAAATATTTTAAATTTTGAAGTTAATTTACTAATGCTAGAATTATTCAATATTAATCCACTAGAATAATGACACTTCAAAAACAAACATATGCTTCCACTACTAATTTCAAGTAAATATGTGAGGGCCGAGTCATCTTTCAATAGTAAATTCTTTTATTAGCTTTGATTTGATAGTTTTTTTTAGCGACATGAGCATAATTCATCATTTTTAGAAAATAATATTTTATTTTATAGCTCAAATATAATATTTTAAAAAATAATAAATTTTAAGATAGGGTACATGTGCATCGCGCGTAACCGTAGACTAGTTTATAACAAAAGAAAGGGACAATAAACAGAATAAAGCCTACCGGGGTTCAGTTATTTCAAACCATAATTTTGATAATATTATTCATTGCATTTTACTGAAAGACTTGGCTTGTTGCATGCTTTTTATTTTGTAAGATTTTCTGGTGTTTTTATTTTTCTTTCGAGTTGGATTTTTATAAAAACATACTACATTATTATTTTTATGGGTTGAATTTGATGGGATTATTTAGAGGTAATCTGATTGATGTTTTAATTTGTAGTCTAGCTTAATTTTAATGAACAAATTTTCTGGAGCGCGGAGGCATTCTAAATCAAGTTTAACATCTCAAAGTTCATCTAATATAGGAAAGGTCCAATGAGTCATAATAACATCTACAAATATGTCGAGGAGAGTTGTAGCATAGTTTTTTTTTTTGTCTTTAATAATATGATTCCGCTAATGTATTTGATCTTTGTTTCTTTTTTAAATACCGACATCGTTTACGAAAGATTTTGCTTACGCCCTTGAAAGCAACTTTTGACACGGAGAAAATTAGGTATTTGGGGCGGAAAGAAGTTTGGTTTAGGGTTGTGGTTAAAGTAAAGAAAACGAGAGAACACAAAAAAATGGCACATTGGTATACGTATAGAAGAAGGCGCCATCATTGTTAATTACCATGAAACAACAGTGGATTTGTTGCTGTTGCAAGTAAAAAGAAAATGAAACTTGTGAAGAATATACAAAATGGTGAGGATATAAATAATAAATTACATGCAAACTTGGGACAGCTATGAAATTGAGTCTTGCGTGCCAAGTGCCAACTCAAAGACAGTATAAAGTCTTCCTCCTTCTCTTTCACCTTGTGAAACGGTGGATTAAGACAGTATAAAGTCTTCTTCCTTCTCTTTCACCTTGAGAAACGGTCGATTTATGCGAGTTGTTTTACATCGATGTTAGTCTCATGAATAAATTGCATGTTTTTAAATGAATTTATCTGGATTGTTTGGGCTTGATATTTGTTTGTATTTGGGTGTGAATATCTTAAATAACATGGTTGTGCAGGTAAAAAAAAAGGCTGAATTACCTTAAACTTGATCGAATTTTTCATTTAGGTATTTATACTAAAGGTGTGTTTGGTACGAAGGAACATTTTACGGAAAATATTTTAATTTTCCTATGTCTGGTTGGTTTATATGTTTTGGAAAACATTTTCCTTAAGAACTTATTTTACTCTGATTGGAGAAAAATAGTTTCCTTATCAAGAGAAGGGAAAATATTTTTCAAAACTCTTTCTCACCCTTTCCCATCCTATTCCCAACCCTCACCACAACCCCACACCAACACACATAATCCCACCCCATGCCTAACCACCCCACCTCTCCAAAAAGGCTTCTTCTTTTTTTGTGCAAATTTCAGGGGGGTTTTCCGTCATCCCAAATCACCCCCCCCCCCCCCCCCCCCCCCCCCCCCCCTTA
>ML257989.1:34826-50552 GCA_005239495.1 Nicotiana undulata | reverse complement strand
CCCCCCCCCCCCCCACTCCCACCCCACGCAAAAAAAAAAATTGTTTTTTCGTTTTTTCTGCACACTCCTCCCCCCAGGAAAAAATATTTGTTTTATATATTTTCAGTTTTAGTTTTTTCATCTTTCGGTTTATAAATTCAAAATTTTACATGTGCCAAAGTTATTAGTTCGGAAGTTTATGTGTTTGGAAGTTTTCGTGTTTAGAAATTATAAAGTTAACGGTTCAAAATTTTGCGGTTTCGAAAGTTTAGCGGTTCGAAAGCTTATGAAATTTGTGGGTTCGAAAGGTTGTTGGTTCAAAATTTTATGGCTTCACGTTTATTGTATTTATATTATTTATGAATACTCTTGAGAAGTTATTTTTCTTAATTTGCGTACCAAACAACGGAAAATGAATAAGATTACTGCTTGTTTTCCATCAAAACGTTTTCTTGGAAATAGTTTTCACATAAAACATTTTCGTTATACCAAACATACCCTAAGTCTCGTTCCAATTGAACACCTAAACATATTCACAAGTGTGCTTATCACACACAACTCGTTGATATGTCACATATCGTGAGATACAGAGCGTTCGAGCGCGTGAAATTGCTCTATGAAACAACAACTATTTTAACCGGAAAAAATTAATTTTATGGCCATTTTTCTGAACTTGTTATTGTTTCCACTTCTTTTCATCCATAGATTCGAACTTTTCTCCTCATGCGCTTCTCAAACTCATTTTTAGCCATTTTTATTGTGTATTCTTGTGGTAGTTCTACCATTTTTAGGTTATTTGTATACGGTAGAAATCGAGCTTACTCGATTTCACTATTTGATCGAGACTAGGATGTTGCATCGAAGAGTTGAGGCATGGATTTCGAGATCGAAGTCTTTTCGAGATCGAGGTCGGTATCAATCAAAGACAAGGGAGACAGACTTCGAGTAACATCGGGGATAGCTTAGTAACAGAAAGAGCGTGATGTCCGTGATTGGTCGAGGATCGTGGCGTGAATCTCGAAACGGATCAAATCAGAGGCGGTTAATTAGTTATTTATACAACTTTCCTCTATAACTAGAGATATACCATAATTAGGATTCCTCCGCTATATAAGGAAGAGTTCCAATTATTTGTAAACATCATTATTCACAAAGAAAAAGCAATATAATTCTTTCTTTCTTGCTTGTTACTATTCATCAGAATTATTTTTATATTAATTGTTATTATACTATTATCACCTCGAGAGTACCTTAATTCGAGGTGGAGGCTCAGTTCGCACAGTGGTTTGATTCATTTCTATTTTAATTTTGTCATTCACTTACGCATTTATCAATTGGTATTGGGTGAAATCACATAATCTTAAAACTACAATATAAGTTTGATTGTTATCCAAATTTTAGAGTAAACAGTCCCCGTGGGGCTAAGGATAATAGTGATTATTCAATACCAATTCCGATAACACATACTACTTTACGCTTGTTCTTGTCAAGTGTTTTTGTTTTCAAGTTAAAATTATGTCAAACTCACAAACAGAACCCACACATGGTGACAATGGCCTTGGATTTCACGGGAAAAACGACAACGTAGTTGCTCCAAGGGTCGAGGTACCATAAGCTGATCTCGAGGGAGTTGGAGCAGGTCATATTGATCAAGTACCTTCCTGATCGAAAGGTATACCTGGGAATGGGGTTAACCCTCGAACTCAGGAAAAAACTCACTAAATTTTGTATTGATAACATGGATTGTTTTGCTTGGTCCCACTTCGATATGAAAGGGATCCCACCAGAGATAACAACACATCGATTGAGTCTGTACCCGAAGTTCAGGTCAGTAAAACAAAAGAGAAGGCCTTAGTCCGAGGTAAAACATGCATTCATCAAGGACGAGGTAACTAGACCTCTCAAAATAGGATCATTCGGGAAGTAAAATATCTCGAATGGTTCGCGAATGTAGTCCCTAAAAGGGGGAACAAACTTAGAATGTGTGTAGATTACCCAAAGACTCTTTTTTTCTGCCTAACATCGATCGCATGATCGACGCCACGGCCAGCCATGAGATCCTTAGTTTTCTCGACGCCTACTCCGGGTACAATCAAATTCAAATGAACCCGGTAGATCAGGAAAAGACATCATTCATCACTAAGTAAGGCACATATTGCTATAACGTAATGCCTTTTGGACTAAAAATGCTGGTGCTACCTACCAACGCCTAGTAAATAACATGTTTGAAGAACAAATAGGTAAGCCAACGGAGGTATATATTGACGATATGCTAGTTAAGTCCCTGCGCGCAGAAGACCATTTGACACATTTTCAGGAAACCTTCAAGATACTAAGAAAATACAACATGAAGCTCAACCCCGAGAAATGTGCTTTCGGGGTCGGTTCAGGCAAGTTCCTCAGCTTTATGGTGTCAAATTGGGGGATCGAGATTAACCCCAATAAAATTAAGGCTATCGAAAACATCACAGTCATGGACAGCATAAAAGTCGTGCAAAGGATGACAGGGCGGATAGCCGCCTTAGGCCGATTCATCTCGAGATCGTCAGATCGAAGTCATAGTTCTTCTCACTACTCAAAAAGAAGAACAATTTTGCCTAGACCCCGGAATGCCAGCAGGCGTTAGAAGAATTAAAACGGTACCTCTCGAGTCCACCATTGCTTAATACTCCAAAAGCAGATGAAAATCTCTACTTATACTCATCGGTCTCGAAAGTCGCGCTAAGTGGCGTCCTAGTCTGAGAAGAGCAAAGTACGCAATTTCACATTTATTATACTAGTCGACCTTTAGGCGAAGCCGAAACCCGGTACCCACACTTAGAAAAATTGGCACTTTCTCTAATAAGCGCTTTTTATGAAACTAAAGTTGTATTTTCAATGTCACCCGATATGTGTGATAACTACTTATCCTATTCATAATGTTTTACATAAGCCTGATCTATCGGGCCGATTGGACAAATGGGTCGTCGAACCCAATAGGTACGATATCGAGTATCTACCCCGAACGGCCATCAAGTATCTACCCCGAACGGCCATCAAGTCTCAAATTTTAGCAGACTTCGTGGCCACTTCACGCCATCCCTCGTACTCGAGGTCGAAAAAGAACTTTTGATAAAACCGGGTACATCAGCGGGGGGTAGACCTTTTCTACGGACGGCGCCTCGAATGTGAAAGGGTCTGGGCTAAGCATCATTTTGAAGTCGCCCACGGGCAATACAATAAGGCAATCAATCAAAACTTCTAAATTGACTAACAATGAGGCCGAGTATGAGGCCATGATTGCAGGTATCGAACTGGCTAAAATCTTGGGAGCGGAAGTCATCAAGGCCAAATGCGACTCCTTACTGGTGGTAAACCAAGTCAATAGAACCTTTGAGGTTTGGGAGGACCGAATCCAAAGGTATTTGGATAAATTGCATGTAACATTACATCAGTTTAAAGAATGGACCTTGCAGCATGTACCTCGAGAGCAAAACAGCGAGGCCGATGCCCTTGCAAATCTGGGATCATCAGTCGAAGATGACAAAATCAGCTCGAGGATTTCGTACAACTCTCGAAGTCAGTGATCGAAGAAGGTCACGCCGAAATAAATTTCCCTAGCTTAACCTGGGATTGGAGGAATAAATATATTGAGCATTTGAAAAGCGGAAAGCTCCCGTCGAACCCTAAGGAATCAAGGACTCTACGAACAAAAGCTGCTCGATTCAATTGGCTGAAGATGGAACATTATACAAAAGGATGTTTGATGGACAGTTGGCAGTATGCTTGGGACCAGGGGACACTGATTATGTCCTATGAGAAGTTCATGAGGGTATTTCGGGAACCTTTCCGGTGTCGAATCACTAGTTCGCAAAGTCATCAGAGCGAGATACTATTAGGCCAGTATGGAGAAAGACACTAAAGAATTCGTTCGAAAATGTGATTAGTATCAAAGGTATGCACCGACAATCCATCAACCCGGAGAACAACTTCATTCAGTCTTGTCCCCATGGCCATTCATGAAATAAGGAATGGACATCATCGGCCCTCTGTCATTGGCCCCAGGTAAAGCTAAATTCATTTTATTTATGACTGACTATTTCTCTAAGTGGGTTGAAGCATAGGCCTTCGAGAAGGTCAGAGAAAAGGAAGTTATAGACTTCATCTGGGATCACATCATATATCGATTCGGGATACCTGCCGAGAATGTATGCAACAATAGAGAACAATTCATCAGCAGTAAAATAACAAAGTTTCTCGAAGATCAGAAAATAAAAAGGATCTTATCGACACTGTATCACCCTAGTGGAAATGGACAAGTCGAATCGACAAACAAGACCATCATTTAGAATCTGAAGAAAATATTGAACAACGCCAAGGGAAAATGGAGAGAAATTCTACCCGAAGTCCAATGGGCATATCGAACAACGTCAAAATCTAGTACGGGGGCAACACCGTTCTCCTTAGTATACAGTGGCGAGGCCTTGATCCCGGTCTGTCACAACCCCAAATCCTAACAGGTCGTGATGGCGCCTATCGTGGAACTAGGCTAGCCAACCATCACTTTATTACGCATTGGTTCTTTTATAATAGTTCACAATACAATGATAAACAACAAGCATAGCGATAAAATAAATTATTTAAATCTTAACGCCACAATAATAGTCTAACAAAACCTAAACCTTCCAAGACTGGAGCCAATGATCATGAGCATCTAAAAAGAAATACATCTAACGCTGCTAATGTCATAATAAATGTCTATGAATCAATTTCTAATACTAATCAAGGAAGGGAAATAGAGAAGTTGTGGATGCTGGACAGCTACCTCGAAATCCTGAACTACTACTATCGAACAAGGCAGCTACTGCTCCAAATCGGTACCTGGATCTGTGCACATAGGCACAGAGAGTCTTTATGACTACGCCAACTCAGTAGTAATGAAAATAAATTACAGTCTGAGAATTATAAAACACGCAGTACAGATACACCAATTGACAAAAGCCAGTAAAACACCAAGTCACCAGATAGTATTCATCAAATACATGAGTTCAAAAATCAGTTTTCAGAAACCCTTTGAAACAAGTGTAATATCAGTATATCTCAGTAAAACCCAGTTGGAAAACGAAGTAAATCATAGTTCGAAAACTCATTAAAATCATCATAAATCTGCCCCTCGGGCCAAAATCATTTCTCATAACCATTGCCCACCAGGCATCCTCACAATCACTCTGTATTAGCCCATCGGGCAATAATCATCACTCAGTATCAACCCTGCGGGCAATAATCATCACTCAGTATCAACCCCTCAAGAAATAATCATCACTCAATGGGTACATGCGCTCACTGGAGGTGTGGACAGACTCCGGAGGGTCTCCTATAGCCCAAGCGCTATAACAACATAGGCCTGAAAGCCTCTCACAATATAGGCCTGAAAGCCTCCCTCATATCCTCACAATATAGTCCTGAAAGCCTAACACAATCAGACACTCTTGATTTTCCCTTAGGCCATAACATACCGGGTTCTCGACCCAAAACAGTGTTTCATTTTTCAATAATTAGTATCAAAATACTCCGAGTTTCAAAACAATTTATCAGGAAAAGACTGAGTGTAAAATCATAACATATCAGTGAGGAAAATATAGTAAACACAAACCCCAAGGGGTAAATAAGTCGGCAATAGGCTCCAAACATGGCTTACAGCCCAAATCATATCAAGTATATATAGTACTATTGGAAATAAGCTTTAAAAATCCGTTTCGCAACTCAATAGTCGCCTAAGTAAGGAATATATCTCCAAAGTTTCAACCTTTGCATTTCAAAACCCGTGAAAGGGTG
The DNA here is from genome assembly GCA_005239495.1 of Nicotiana undulata. NCBI lineage: Eukaryota > Viridiplantae > Streptophyta > Magnoliopsida > Solanales > Solanaceae > Nicotiana > Nicotiana undulata. Next base: position 44,759 of record ML257989.1, on the reverse strand, counting down.
CATAGTCCGGAGTTTCATACCCTCAGGACAGGATTTAAAGACATTACTTACCTCAAAACTAGCTCGAAAACTATTCCGCAATAAGTTTGCCTCTAGAATCCACCTTTGAAGGCTCCAAATTTACCAAGTTCAGATTTTTATCATCAATTTATGCTTAAGGAATAAATTCCAATAAAAAAATATCAAATTTAGCTCAAAAATCCGAATTTGGTCAAAACCCGACCCCTGGGCCCGCGTCCCGAAACTCAGAAATTTTTATACCAAAATATTCTTCGTCCTCTCACGAGTCCGTACATATAAAGAACACCAAAATCGGAGTTCGTTTGACCCCTCAAATCGACCTCTAAATGTCTCATAATCCCAAGCCCTAACTTCCCATTTTTCTACTGATTTTTCCATAAATTTACACTGATATTAAGGTCTTAGATCACCTACAATTGAGTTATTAAGTCAAAAAAGCTTACCTCAATGATGCACCAAAATTTCCCTCTTCACAATCCCTCAAAAACCTCGGAACCCATACAACAATGGTGGAAAAAGGGTTAAAATTCGCGAAGGCGGGTTTTTATACTTTCTGAACAGTGGTTCCGCACCTGCGACCACTTAAGCGCACTTGCGGACCCGCACCTGCGGTCCCAGGTCCGCACCTGCGACTTTCCTTAAGCTGGCTAACTTCCGCACCTGCGACTTCGCAGGTGCGATCCTCCTCCCGCACCTGCGATCCTCTACTGAGACTCTCAATTCCGCACCTGTGGTGCTCTGAGCGCTCCTGCGGGCCCGCATTTGCGGTCAAACTTCCGCAGGTGCGGTTACACCAGCACCAGCAGCTGAAGTTGCATATTTCAAGTTCCAAACTTCCCGTTAACCATCCGAAATCAATCCCGAGCCCCTCGAGACCCCAACCAAATATACCAACACCTCACATATGATCATTCAAACTTAGTTGCACTCTCAAAACACTAAAATTAACATCAAAATACCAAAATCACACCGGATTCAAACCTAAGAACTTTGATATTTCTAAAATCCACCAATGATGCCGAAACTATCCAAAACAACTCCGATTGACCTGAAATTTTGCATATATGTCCAAAATGACATTACGAACATGTTCCAACTGTCGGAATTCCATTCCGACCCCAATAGCCTATTTTCCACTGCCGATCGGAAATCGCCAAAAACTAACTTTCGCCAATTCAAGCCTAATTCTACACCGGACATCACAAAATTATTCTGAACACACTCCTAAGTCCCAAATCACCTAATGAAGCTATCCAAGCCATAAAATCCGCATTCCGAGGTCGTTTACCAATAAGTCAACTCTCAGTTGATTATTCCAACTTCAAGGCTATTTTTAAAGACTAAGTGACTGAATTCTCATTTTAACCACTCCGATTTCAAGCATATCAACTCTAACACATAAATAACAGAATAACCAACCTATGACAAGCCAATAACAGTAATTATATTGCAGGTTCTACGTAACGACGGACCGGGTCATTACACGGTCGAAGTTAGGGAACCCAGCGCCAGGTTTCGGTACACAACGAAAGAATCAAATCACTAGGCCATGAATACGAGCCTCGAGCTACTAGACGATAAATGGGAAGCCTCCATCGTCCGAATTGACGCACAAAAACAATTCATCGAAAGGTATTATAATCGAAGGACCAACATTCGCCACTTCATAATCGGGGACTTAGTTCTGAGGATAGTCACCCTCAATACTCGAGACCTTAACGAAGGAAAACTCTAACCAAATTGGGAAGGATCGTATCAAGTCCTCGATATCGTCGGAAATGTATCTTACAAGCTTGGCATGATAAACGGCGAGTAGCTACCATATAATTAGAACATATCGCTCCTCAAACTATATTATTGTTGAGGTATGACCTTCTCCTTTTTCATTTACATTTTACACTAACTTATTTCAGGTGTTCGAGCGAAGGCATCGAGTTCTCTCCAAGAATAAAGATATTAGATATTAAAGCACGCGTTGAACTCTTTTTCCCTTCGACCAATTTTTATCCAACCCCGTATTTTTCCGGCAAAGGTTTTAATGAGGCAACCATTGTTCGTGATAACTTAGAGTATCCAATGTTTCTTTACAATCAATCTCAAATACTGGGGGGCACCACCCTCGGCTGTTATGTTTTCAAGGAAAATACTTCATGTCAACAGGGTCTCGATAGGAAAACTTTGTAAAGGACCAAATGGTCGAATGAACCATGTCTGTATAGATTACTCGATCCCTAATGGAAAAACATGTACGCATGTATGAACTATTGAAAGAAGTACTTTTCCTTACCAAATGTCATGTGCCTTAATGAAATTTCTACTTTACAAGTTCCATACTTATGATTTCTTGTGAAATTTGGCTCAAGGGCCAAGTACAACTACACTTGGAACGATCAACCCCATACTCGGGGACTGCCGCCAAAAAATCGACATGTTCGAACTATTAAACTTTGTGTCCATAAGACCTCAAAAAGGCGACTCTCGATTTTATAGGCCAAGGTCACCCTACTCAGGGACGAACACTGTGAACAAGTTCAACGTATTATTGGGACAATAAGCCTAAGAGGAAAATTCCAAGGCTACGCTCGAACTAACACGTCTCGGAGACGTCCGAATTCCGCAATTAAAATAGGCCTTCGAATTCTTTTGAAAATTGATTAAAAGGGCTAGCCTCGGCAAAATAATCAAAGGGCTTCGATAATACCGACCATCGAAAAACCTTAAGAGGCATCGAACTGTTTAAATACAATTTGTGCTAAGGCATAAAAAGCAAAGGGTTTCGATAATATTAAAAAACCCAACGGGTAAAAACTTCATTCTAAGGCATAACGAAATTCCTATATGTAAAAATGTTTAAGCTGGAAAGGGGGAAAAGCCATTCTTCTAAGGCCATATCGACCCGATTCAAGAGCCTAAGATCCATTATCTTGTTGAGTTCGAGAGTCCATTCTCACTCAACTCAAGCATAAGGGTTTTACTACTTCGAGTTCGAGCAAGAGCTCGCTCGATTAAAAAGGCAGTATTAGTTTAGCTTCGGCCAAGTTGCCTAAACTCCGAAGTCTTAAACATATTATTCACAAGGTATGAAGTATATCAAAATTTTACAAGGCACAAAGTGAATTGAAGTTATCACAAGTCAAAAATTTAGATGAAACAAACATTCTTATATATATATATATATGAACAAAGGTATTTACAAAGGATCGATCAGGTCCTACACTAAGAAAAGAAAAGAAAAAGACAATTTCCCTAACTATGTTCGGGGGTGACTCCCTCCTCAGGAGCAGTTTATTCCTCGGACCCCCATCATCATCGGACCCGCTCTTGCTTCCTTTATCGTCATCATCGTCGTCGGAAGAGGCTAGTTTCCTAGCATCGGCTTCATGCTCCTTTGCCTTGGCTATCTCTGCAGAAAAGTTGAAACCTCGGGCATGGATCTCCTTGAGATTCTCCCTCCTAGATTGGAATTTGGCAAGCTCGGCATCCCATTGTGCTCGGTCAGCATCTTCCCTCAGTTGTGCTTAAGCAACCTCGGCATCAGCCGGATATATGGCCACCGACTTATCGGCCTCGGCCTTTGCTTTTTCGGCCTCAGCTTGGGCCTTTGCAAGTTCAGCTTTGAGATCATTGACCCTCTTAGAATGAACCGAGTACTTGTCCCTTGCACTTCGAAGTTGGACTTCAATCGACGACAACTGAGCCAAGGCAGTTTCCTTCTCAGCAGCAAGGCGGTCCATGCGTTCCTTCCTCTTGTAGCATTCAACTTTCTCTTGATCGACCTTCTTCTATAATAGCTCGATCCTCTCGATCTTTTGTTGAAATTGTGACATTGAAACATTAGCTTCCGCCCTTGAATCAAGCCCTTGGTTTTTCAAGAGAGTCGTTACATGCTCGTTCAGCTCGGCTTCCTCATTATGGGCTCTAGCCAAATCAGCTTGGAGGTCCTTAATATCCTCGTCCTTCTACCCATAGAGAAGTTTGAGAGATTTCCTCTCCTATGAAAGCCTTTGTAGATCGTCCTCGCATTGGCTTAGTTTGGCCCGTGACTTAGAGAAAGCTTGTATGAAAAAAGAAAGGAGTTAGACAGAAAAAAGGAAAAATGAAAGACAGCTACATCAACAAAATTCATACTTACTCGGCTCAGAAGACGTTGGGCCTCTTCAAAGAGGTTGGATGCATCATTATGATCGGAGTCATCCTCGACCCCGGTAAAGCAATCCCGAAAAGGATCCTCCCCATCGGGGACTCCGCCTATTTGGGGAGTCCTTATGGCTTGTGCATCCCTTATGGCCTCTTCAGAAAAGGTAGGTAGAGGTGGTGAGTGATCTGCTGTCACTGCCCCAAGCAAGTCGCTCGGGGCGCTATGTTCAGCTCTAAGGGTCTCGTCACCATCCCCCTCTGGTATTTTTGAGACAGCCTCGACCTCGGAGTATTCGGGGTCCATGCCCAAAATTTCTTCAACACGAGGCAGGGCCTCGTCAACTACCATCGGTTTAGCTGCCTTGGTGGTCTCGATGGTCTTCCTCACTCGAGTCACAAGCACCGAGTCACCGCCTTCATCTTCTTCTTCTCTTAGCCTTTGGACTGACTCCAAAGTCAGAACGGTGACGTTCCCCTTGGGTTTTCGAGCTGCTCTCTTTTGAGGCTTTTCCCCCTTGGAGGTCCAGGTCCCCTTTCTCTTATTGTCATTCCCCGACTTCTGAGTCGGGGCCATAGCCTCTTCCTCACTATTCGGAGACCTCAAGACTGCATCTTTGTTCAGGATTACACAAGAAAAGACTAAGTAAGTAAAAAAGAAATATAGCCAATGCCTCAGGTATGAGAAAAGGGAAACTTACAATGGTTCTTTGCTTCCCATCGACCTTTTTCCAAGTTTTGCCAACAGCGCTCAACATAGGAAGAAGTCGAAGCCAGCATCCGTACCCATTTCTCGAGATCAAAAACTGCTCGAGGAATCCAAGCAACCGCTGCATGACGAAAGAAGTTATTAAATAAATCAAATAACGAAACATAACATGAAAACCAACGAGCAGAGTGTTACTTACGCTTCAGGTTCCATATCTCACGAAATGGCATTTTCTCTTTCGGGATGAGATCACAAGTCCTCACCCGAACGAACCGACCCATCCACCCTCGGTCTTTGTCCTAGTTGATGCTCGAGAGCAACGCCTTGGTCACTCGACGTTGTAGTTTGATCAACCCTCAAAAGATGTGAGGACTGTATTAGCCTGATGAGGTGATCGAGGGTGAACAACAGCCCCTCAGCTTTGTTGGTGAAGAACCGAAGCATGATCACCTAATATTGACGGCAGAAGTCAATGATGACTGGATCGAGGAGGCCCAACATGAAAGGGTAAGTGTAAACACTTATATACCCTTTCACGTGGGTAGTAATGCTTCCTTCAGGAGATGGGGTCTCCATAACTTTGTCCCCCCAGTTGCAAACTCTTTTGATTTTCTCTAGATACCCCACGATTATCGAGCAGATATACCTTGATACGTGCTCACATCGACCAGGGACCGATGGAGGGTTCTCGGTTTTAGATTCATATTTAAGAACGCATGGGCTAGGAACACACTCCTCGGGGAGCCGATCCACCGACGTTTTATCATCGGTCGGCCGTGAAGAAGAAGAGAAAGCTTTTTCCTTTTGAGGAACCATTTTAGATTTTCGCCATTATATGGGTTAAAGAAAGAGGAAGATAGTAAGGTTTGGTGGTTCGAAACTAGCGGCGATGACCTAAGGAGTAATGAAACAGAAGAACTTGATAGAGATAAAGGCTTAGAAGAACAGATGCAAATGAAGGTAAAGTTTGATTCAACAAAAAGAAGCACTATTTATGGGTTTACGATGGCGATTTCAACGGCACTTGTGGCCGACCTCCAACTAACATTCATTAATGGTTTGGGGAACTGTACCGACGGGACATTTCGATCACTTCCGTCGCTTACGTCACAAGGATGACATCATTGTCTATCGAGGTCAGAGAAAAATCGAGGGCTCAGTCGTTTCTTATCATTATATTCCAACAAATGAGGGGACTATCAGTATACGGTAGAAATCGAGGTTATCCGATTTCACTATTTGATCGAGACTAGGATGTTGCATCGAAGAGCTGAGATATGGAGTTCGAGATCGAGGTCGGTATCAATCGAAGCCAGGGGAGAAAGACTTCGAGTAACATCAGGGATAACTTTTAATGAAAAGAGTGAGATATCCGTGATTGGTCAATGATCGTGGCGTGAATCTCGAAACGGTTCAAATCAGAGGCGACTAATTAGCTATTTATATGATTTCCTTCTATAATTAGAGGTATACTATAATTAGGATTCCTCTACTATATAAAGAGGAGTTTTAATCATTTATAAACATCATTATTCACTTAGAAAAAGCTTTACAACTCTTTCTTTCTTGCTTGTTAATGTTCATCAGAATTATTTTATCTTAATTGTTCTTATACTATTATCACCTCGAGGGTACCTTAATTCTAGGTTGAGGCTCAGTTCGCACACCGGTTTGATTCATTTGTATTTTAATTCTGTCATTTACTTACGCATTTATCAATTGGTATTGGGTGAAATCACATATCCTTAAAACCACAATATAAGTTTGAGTTATCCAAATTCTAGAGTAAACACTATTCTTTTCCGCCACAGTACAAATCCATTTGATGAATATCTTCGAAAGAGTAATTTTCTTTTTAGAATTTTCTACAAAGAAAATTTACAATATAGACTTGTTTTAAAGGCTTTGAAGAATTTGTGTGATGGAGTATAATGGCATACACTAGTATTTAAAGGCTTTGAAGAATTTACAATTGTTTTTTTGATTGTTGAAGAGAGGTCAATATGGTCGGAAATTGGTTGTTGGAAACAGTTCAATGAGAACATACTTTCTTTTCAACGTACAATGCTCACATGGTGGAACATCTAGAACTAATTTAACAACATATGCGAAATCTAAAAATCTTTGAAACTCTTCGTTGGAATCATTTTTTTCTTCTTTTACTCTTTTCTTTTACATCTTGACTTCTTCTTTTGTTGACATGTCATTTTCGTTTGCAATGTCAACTGCAAGTGATTTGAATTAGAATTATTAGATTTTTGTTCGAAAGATAGAAACACCTTTAGGTGTTCAATTGAAACAACCTTAGCAAAAGTGCCTAAATAGAAAATTTCAGACAAGTGGTTGTATATGTGTCCAGCCAAAAAAGAAAGTGTATTATTTTTAATTTTTGAAACATAGATTATGCGAACAAGTACACATTCCTAAATTAAAGTGACAACAATATAATATTTTCCTATGAACAAAAAAAATCTTAGTTTGGACATGCAAAAGATACACATCAATGCTACCAATTTTACCTTTTACAAGATCAAAGTTAGTACACGTCAATTGGAAAGAAAAAACTCAAAATGAAATTGAATATTTGTTTCTAAAATGAGCAGAGTTTACATTGAAAAACTCTTCACATGAACTTAAAAGTGTGTGCCTCTATTGGTTTTGAGCTCCTTACAAATTTGTTTTTAATTTTATGACCCTACTTCATTTTTTACACATGACAGATTTACTTTTACATGTAAGAGATCCATCTATACACTTAAGAGATCTAAAAAGGTTGTTTTCTTAAATTATAAATAGTAAAGGAGGAGGATGTACAAATAGCATCACGAGGTTTTAATATAATGATACAATTTTTTCTCTTTGCTATGTTCTCTGGTACCTCTTTGTGGTGGTTGTTTAACCAAAGAAGCAGATTCTTAGTCAAATCTATTTCAAGAAGTACTCGGGCTTCTGATAACCAAGAGAATTAACTAGGAATAGAAATTAGACTTGTAAAATAGGAAAAATAATAAGAGCACAGAAATGTAAATATATTTCAGTCGTGGTTCGAACGTGTCCATACAAGTGAGATTTTACTCCCTTTTATAGAGAATTTCTTAATATAACGTCCACTCTTCTTAATGATTGAGCATTAATGATTATTTATACCATTAATGTAACATTACAATAGGTAATCGTAACTGTTGCGTGAATATTCTGTAACGTTTGGCTCATTGATTGAAGATCTTTGAATCTGCCCTTTATTCTGACCGTGTCTCTTCAACTCCTCAATTAGACTGAAGATCCCTCTTCTAATTGTCTCGTGGGTATATTACTTCGTACCTCTTTGTCCCGTACCTCTTTCTAAATTCTAATCTAGTTGTCATGTTTCTATTGTTACACGTAGGTTGCTTTGTCATTGAAGAGATTACACGTATGAAGTCTATTTTTTACCAATACAGTGGTATCTTTGGATCTATAAGTTTAAGGATGGAAGTCTTCGGGATGATATGAGGAGTTATCGAGAGAATTGAACTATTATTTAGATTTCGCAAAAGAAATAAGATGAGAAAAATATGGAATTTGTCTTATTATCAGGTGGGAAATTAATTGTTTATGGAATTCTTGTTGATAAAGAGGAGTTAAGTATAAGAAGTTAAGAAGAAGATAACAGGAAAAAAATGGAAAAGTATATTTATGTACGGTTAAAATCGGGCATATTCGATTTTACAGATTAATCGAGACCAGCATGATGGATCGAGGATCGGCCCCGTATTATATCAGACCGAGACATGAGGATAAGGTACCGAGTTCGAGATTTCAAAGTACCTGTCAAGATCAAGACCAATGATGATATATACCAAACGAGATACCATCGAGCAAGACCAAAGATAGCATAATAATGGAAGGTTGAGATATCCGTAACTGGTCGAGGATCATGGCGGAAATCTCGGAACGGATCAAATCAAGAACGGTTATTTAGTTAATCATGGGATTTACTTCTGTAATTAGAATTATACCATAAGTGGAATTCCTCTACTATATAAAGGGGGGATTCTAATAATTTCTAACCATCCAACTTTCGCATACCAAAGCAATATAATATTCTTTCTCTTTTATACTCTCTTGTTCATCAGTTTATTTTATATTTCATAACTCTATCCTCAGCCGGGTCGAGGGCGATCTAGCTCGAGGGCTGAATTGCATTTCAATACTGGTTTGCTTTATTTTACTGTTAATTTCAACTATTAATCATCGTATTTATCAATTGGTACTAGGTGAAATCATGTATCCTTAAAAACACTTATAAGTTTAATTGTTATCCGGTTTTAAGGGTAAACGGTTTGGCGCCCGCCGTGGTGAATTGGATAATAGTGATTTCCTGGTATTAATTGTTATAACACACACTGCTTTACGCTTGTTCTCGTAAGTGTTCTTTATTTCAGGATCAGCACTTCGAACTCACAAGTAGCACCCACACACGCCGACAACGGCCTTGGTTTTCATGGAGAAAACGACAAAATAAAGCCGCCCAGGGATCGAAGTGCCTCAGGCTGGCCTCAAGGGAGTACTGATTGCGAATTTCGTCGACGTCAGTTCCCATGTCTCCCTAAATTCAAATCTGGGCGTCGATCCCGAGAATAGCGTCCGCAGGGAAGTTCGATCAGGTGGTCAAGGTACGCAGGGTGGCGAAGATGGAGGAATCAGCCTTCAACTGATATTTGAAATGTCACAGACTCAACAAGTATCTATAGTGTAACTACAAAATCATAACCGCGCACTGAGTGGGGTTGAACCCAAGCCCTCACTAGAAGTTGTTCACATAATCGAACCAATATCGGAGAGGCAAAACGAGAATGAATCGGGGACTGACCCTGAAGTTATGAAAATGCTCGAAGAACTCACAAAACAAATCGAATCAAGGGATAAGAAGATTGAGGAAAATGACAAAAAGGTAGAAATGTACAGCTCCCGAGTTGATCATGTTACGGGGGCACCACCGATTCTGAATGGTTTGGATTTGAAGAAGTTCGTGCAGAAGCCTCCCCCCCCCCCCCCCAAACGGGCGCCCAACCCCCCCCCAAAAAAAA
>ML257989.1:0-25124 GCA_005239495.1 Nicotiana undulata | reverse complement strand
CCGGGGGGGGGGGGGGGGGGCGGTATCACCACTTCTTTGCCTTTCTAGTTATAATCTTTCTTCACTGGTTTGAGGAAGTTCTCAGATATCGAGCATATGTATCTCAATACGGGGTCGCATCGACCGGGGACCGACGAAGTTTTCTCAATCTTAAAATTAGAACTGATAACGCACTCCTCAGGGCGTGGCTCCACCGGTGTTTTCTCGCCGGCCGGCCGAGATGATGAAGCGGTTTATTTTTGTGGCACTGACTTTGACATTTTCGCCATTTGGTTGTGGAACTAAAGAAGGATGAAGATGATAGTATTTGGTGTTTTAAAAAGGGGTTAACAACGGAACTTGAAGATTTGCATATGAAGAACTTAAAGGATGCAAAGAGCTTTAAAGATTAGAGCAGAAGAGATTGAAAGTAAAGTTTGAAAGAAAGGAAAAGAGGCTTATTTATGGGTTTCACGGCGACGGTTCAAAGTGCTAGTGGCCGACCGCTAACTGACACACAATAAAAACTTGGGGAACTGTACCGACAGGACGTCTCGGTCACCTATGTCGCTTACGTCACGGTGATGACGCCATGACAAATCGGGGTAAAGATCGAAGACTCAATTCGTTTCTTGTCATCACACTCCAAAAAATGAGGGGACTATCTGTATATATTTAAAACTGGGCGCACCCGATTTTACTGATTATCCGAGATTAGGGGGATGGATCGGGGATTGGCCCCGTATTATATCAAACCGAGACATGAGGATAAGGTACCGAGTTCGGGATTCGAAGTACCTGTCGAGATCGAGACCAGTGATGATCGAGATCAAGCGGGATAGACATCGAGCAAGACCGAAGATAGCATAATAACGGAAAGCCGAGATATCTGTAACTGATAAAGGATCATGGAGGAAATCTCGGAACTGATCAAGTCAAGAACGGTTATTTAGCTGATCATGGGATTTCCTTCTGTAATTAGAATTGTATCATAAGTGGAATTCCTCTACTATACAAAGGAGGGTTCTAATCATTTGCAACCATCCAACTTTCACATATCAAAGCAATACAATATTCTTTCTCTCTTCTACTCTCTTGTTCATCAATTTATTTTATATTTCATTACTCTATTCTCAGTCGTTTCGAGGGCGATCTAGCTCGAGGGCTGAATTGCATTTCAATACTGGTTTGTTTTATTTTACTGTTAATTTCTATTATTAATCATCGTATTTATCAATTAGTACTAGGTGAAATCATGTATCTCTAAAACCACTTATAAGTTTAATTGTTATCCGATTTTAAGGGTAAACAATATTGTCTTGATCCTAATTGTGAAGTTATACCTTCTCTCCTGCCGCAATATTTTCCCTTTCTTTTCTTAGTAAGTTTGTTACCAGGAAAATTCAATACTATTTGTAAATAGATATAAGATTATCGGAAAACTAAATATATTTTAATCGTAAGGCCCTGCTTTTGAAAATATTGCTGCCTGTGGCCTAATTTATACATTTTATTTTTGTCTTTTAGGTTGCTTATTGGATTTGTAAAGATTACTATAAAATTGTTCAAATAAATATTTAGTTAGGATTTAATTTTCCTTTATGATCGCGCAAAGCGCAAACAAAGTTACTTGTTACATTATAACTATAGTTGTGTTTCTTTCTTTTATGCAAAAACAGAAGGGGCAGAGATAAAAGTTTGCAGAAGTGCTCATCCAAATGTTAAGTCAACGGACCCAACTACTAATGACCATGAAAACCTAACATTTTGACAGCTGGTATCATGTATAAAAAGATAGTTTTCCAAGTAAAATTATGCTGCTCTATAAATGAAACTTTGCTTCCTCTTATCAAGACAGTTTCAAAACAAAAATCAGAGACAAGAGGACATTTAGTGCCCAACAAATATCACCCCGAGTAAACACAATACAGCTACCTGTCCGCAGTAATCTAGCCAAACCCCATTCTCAAAGTACATCAAGTACACAGTATACGCCTTAAATCCACTCCAATCTGCCTTGATGTTCCACGCAATGTTGAATTCGACCAGCAGCTGAGAGTGCCTGTGTTGTTACTTTAGCAGGCTTTGTGCTGTACTTCAGTTCGAACTTGGGGCATCGCCTCTGATGCTCTTCTGCACTTGAAGGTGTATCCGTTAGGATTTCATCAAAGAACTCATCTGCAACATCTCCATCTTCATCTATCCTAAGACGCTTGGCATACCATCTCAATCCCTGAACCCAGTGAAAAAATAAATGATTAAAGATGATATTAGAAGCAACAAGTGATCCCAATTTCAGAACTACAAGAGCACAAAGAGGGGAAGTTTTCACCCAACAGGAAACTATTGTTCAGACTAGATAAACAAACAAATTTTTCTAGGTCTTGGAAACAGTAAAAGTAAAAAAGTTGCGCTATTCATCTACACCGCTGAAGAACAAAACACCGTTACTGCAGATGATTGCAAACTATCAGTGAAGCTTGATGAGTTTTTCTCGAAAAATTAACAATTTATTACCACACAACCAACGAGTTGAAATTTGTTTGCAGTACCAAAAACCCAATGAAACTCGAGGTCAACCACCCAAAAGTGCAGGACCAACAAAAATTGAGCTTAACATAAGGTATTCTACCAGCAACAAAGGAAAAATAAAAACAAGAAATATAACAAAAATCTTCATCAAAGAACCCACAGACAAGATAAACGGGGCTGTCATAAGCTTAATCTACAACATATCAAGTGGACCTAACAATAAGGATGAAACCGCTTCTAGATAATCTCCACATCATTCCTGAACTAGAAAATCAATGTTTTTTCCAGGACCGCTGCCTCTTTTTTTTTTTTTTTGGAGACTGGTAACAATATATTAGAAAAAGTACTAACGCAGTGCAAAACCATATCTCCAGGGGGGATAGATCAAAACTGACCCATCAAAGTTACAAAAAGCCTAACGTCAACCAAGGATTCTGTGTTCTCTACAAGACTTTCTTTACACCAAAAATAAAATAAAAGAATACAATTCATCTTAATGTTCTAGAAGGGATTGCATCTGTCTTCAAAAACTCATTAATTCCTTTCTTTCCATACTGTCCACCAAATGCAAGCGGGTATCAGCCTCCACCATGCCTTCTGTCTAACTAAACCTCCATTGTTATTCCAGCACTCCAAAAGCTCCTCAATAGTTGCAGGCATGGTCCATCTGGGGCCCACAATGTTAAGGAACAGTTGCCACAATTGCCTAGTGATAGGACATTGCAGGAACAGGTGGCTGTTTGTTTCCAGATCTCTGCCACATAACAGACATTTAGAACATATCTGAAATCCTCTTTTTTCAGGTTTTCTTGAGTTACGCATACTTCTCTCGCTACCAGCCATGAGAAACAGGCCACCTTAAAGGGAGCTTTGACTATCCATATATTCTTCCATGGCCGTCTCTCTATGTACTGGCCTGTATTTAAAAGCACAAGATAGGCAGATTTGACAGTTTAGCTCCCACTCTTGCATTTGTATCTTCATGATCAGTGAGACCATTGAAAACTTTCAAAGCTCTAAAGAAGTCCGCAATTCTCCCCATTTCCCAATCATTCAACCCTCTTCCGAAAGTGATATTCCAACCATGTTGTCCACAGGCTTCTTCCATTTTAATTTCAGGTATGGTGACAATACCGTAGAATTCTGGAAACACCTCTTTAAGTGGACCATGTCCTAATCAATAATCACTCCAAAATAAAGTCTTTCTTCCATTACCCACCTATGCTAGTGTTAACTGGAAGAGAATTCCAAAATTGTCTGATAGATATCCAAACACCAACCCGATATGGACTATTAACAGATCTTGTGCACCACTGTTCAGTCTGGCCATACTTCACACTTATTACCTTTCTCCATAAAGCATTATCTCTTAGTTGTATCTCCACAGCCACTTCATAAGTCAACTTTGATTGTGTGCCTTGAGGTTCCTGAGTCCCAAATCCCTTGCCTTTTACGGGTGATAAATGAGTTCCAATTCACTGAATGAATAGCTCTCTTATCTCTATTACCGTGTTAGATGAAATCACTCCTTAATGCATCAATTCTTTCCCTCGCCTTAACTGATGTAGGGAACAGAGACATGACATAAGTTGGAAGAGCATCCAGCACGGTGTTCACCAAGACCACTCTGCTTCCCAAAGATAAATATTGACTTCCCAGGTTGCAAGCCTTTTCTTCGCATTTTTCCAGCCCCCCACTCCATATTTCTTGAGACTTGTTCTTGGAACTCAATGATAACCCAAGATTTGTAGTTGTCAAAAACCCCATCTGACAGCCAAGAACTGCAGCTAACACTTATATATTACCAACCATATTGACGGGAAACAAGTTACTCTTTCTCCAATTAGCATGCAACCCAAACAGCTTCAAACTACTAAAATGAGCCTCAAGTATTTTATTTGCTCAGCATCACAAAATACCAATGAATCATCAGCATATAGTAAATGTATGATTACCAAGCTGCTATCTTCCCTATTTGATACAGAAAAACCTCTTAGCCAAGCATTCCCCTGAGCAGTCTACAACATCTGACCCAAACCCTCCAATAGCCATAAGGAACAGAAAATGTAACAGAGGGTCACCTTGTCTCAGACCTCTCTCTGATGCAAAAAAATCTTCTGGGGAACCATTCACAAGGATGGAGAATTTAACAGTTCTTATGCAGAAGGAAACCACTGCTTTTATCGTTCTTATATTTTTAGCAGTGACAAGTTGGATACTTAGGAATTGAGATTTAATAAGACATCCTCAGATACAAATACAATAAATCAATAAATGGCATTCTGGTTTAAAGCCAAGCTTTCCACTGCATTGTAAAATACCCACCAAGCAAAGATGTGATGTCACAAAAGGTAAATGGAAACAGAGATCTTACACAATCATCAAACTTCTGTTCAGTTAAAGACGGTGCCTAAACTGCCTCTAAAGAATAGAACTTTTCTCCTCATTAATGGCTTATAGTTTTCTTTACACTTCAAATTGCCTAGAAGCTACAAATTGTATAGGTTTAAGCAAACAGAGGAGTCTTTTAGGTGGTCATGTGCACGGTTAATTAAGCGTGTTCAGCACCAAGAAAGTTGTATTTCACAATTTCAAAGAAGAAATTCGGAACCTGTTCTCCTCCAATTTCAGGAGCTTCTGCATTAGTGCTCCTGCTAAAGATTTTATTCTCTTGCTTACTGTAGATTTTTGTATTATTAGCTATTATGAAAAGTAAACGAGATATTCAATGAGAGGAAGTGAAAGAGGTCGAAACAAATATAGTGGTAAGAGTGACAAAGAAGTCTTACGAGTAAGTTAAAATGGCAATGACATAATTTTACCTTCTCACTTCTCAGATGCTCCTCTTTTTTGTTATTTTCAAGAACCCTCACAAATACAAATGAGAGATTCATTATGAGCTGTAGAGACAAAACTCTTAAACACCTCCCCCTATATCAGAACCAGTTGCTTTTTTTCAGAGAGACGAACAGTTCACTATAGGCCAAACAGAAGTGTAATACCCTGGTATTTCAATTCTATTGGAAAGCTTAGATCCATGGTTAAGAAATGATATTATGAAGGAAATTTGATCATTTTTTTTCTTTACAATATGAGACAGCATCAAGGAAGAGGATGGTAAAGTGTTGGTCGACGAGGCACTCATTAGGAGAAGATGGCAGACATACTTCCATAAACTGCTGAATGAGGAGGGGGATAGACGCATTGTGCTGGGCGAGTTGGAGCACTCCGAGAGTCAACGGGATTTTGGGTACTGTTGGCGGATTACGGTAGAGGAGGTGGAAGGAGCGATGCGTAAGATGTGCAGGGGCAGAGCAACGGGGCTAGACGAAATCCCGGTGGAATGAAGAGCGCGGGGAGGGCAGGTTTGGAGTGGCTCACTAGGCTCTTTAATGTTATTTTTAAGGCAAAGAAGATGCCCGAAGAATGGAGGTGGAGTACGATGGTTCCGCTTTACAAGAACAAGGGTGATACAAAAAATTGCAATAATTATAGGGGTATCAAGTTATTGAGTCACACTATGAAGGTTTGGGAGAGAGTGGTGGAGGCCAGGGTCAGGAAGTGCGTGTCTATTTCCAAGAATCAGTTTGGATTCATGCCGGGGCGTTCGACTACGGAAGCGATCCATCTGGTAAGGAGATTGATGGAGCAGTATAGGGAAAGGAAGAAGGATTTGCATATGGTGTTTATTGACCTTGAGAAGGCATACGATAAAGTTCCAAGGGAGGTCCTGTGGAGGTGTTTGGAGGTTAGTGGCGTTCCGGTAGCGTACATTAGGGTGATCAAGGATATGTATGAGGATATTAAGACTCGGGTGAGGACTGTGGATGGTGATTCGAAAAATTTCCCTGTGGTGATGGGGTTGAACCAGGGATCGGCTCTTAGCCCATTTTTGTTCGCCTTGGCGATGGATATACTGTCGCGTCACATCCAAGGGGAGGTGCCTTGATGCATGCTATTTGCTGATGATATAATGTTGATTGACGAGACGCGTAGCGGAGTTAACGCGAGGTTGGAGGTTTGGAGACAGACCTTGGAGTCTAAAGGTTTCAAACTGATTAAAACCAAGACAGAATACTTGGAGTGCAAATTCAGTGAGATCAATGATGCAGACGTAGAGGTTAAGCTTGATGCTCAAGTTATCCCCAAGAGAGCGAGTTTTAAGTATCTCGGGTCTATTATCCAGGGTAACGGGGAGATTGACAAAGATGTCACATCTTGCATCGGAGCGGGGTGGATGAAGTGGAGGCTCGCTTCCGGTGTTCTATGTGATAGGACTGTGCCGTTAAGACTTAAAGGTAAGTTTTATCGAGTGGTGGTTCGACCCGCTATGTTGTATGGGGCTGAGTGTTGGCCAGTCAAGAACTCCCACGTGTAGAAGATGAGAGTAGCAGAGATGAGAATGTTGAGATGGATGTGTGGGTGTACCAGGCGAGATAGGATTAAGAATGAAGCTATCCGGGACAGAATGGGAGTAGCCTCCGTGGAAGACAAGATGTGAGAGTCGCGGCTGAGATGGTTCGGACATGTTAGGAGAAGAAGCATTGATGCCCTATCAGGAGGTGTGAGAGGTTGGCCATGGAGAGTTTGAGAAAGGGTCGAGGTAGGCCTAAGAAGTACTGGGGAGAAGTGATTAAGCAGGACATGGCGCTACTTCAGCTCACTGAGGACATGACACTTGATAGGAGGGTGCGGAGGTCGAGGATTAAGGTAGAAGGTTAGTAGGTAGTTTATAGTGTTCACCGATAGGCTTAGTGACATGCATTTCCCTTCGTATTCTTAGATTTTTATTACGGTATGTGGTTTTGTTCGCCTCAGGTATTGTACTCTCATTATATATATATATATATATATTTATTTACTTTTTTCTTTTCTTTTTTCTTTCCTCTTCTTCTTCTTGCCCTTCCTGAGCCGAGGGTCTATTGGAAACAGTCTCTCTACCTGCTTTAGGTAGGGGTAAGCTCTGCGTACAGACTACTCTCCCCAGACCCCACATGTTGAGATCAAACTTGGTTTGTTGTTGTTGTTGTAACGTTAAAAGACCATTTCGAACCTAGTTAGATGGGTATGGTTTCCCAATGCGATAAACAGAATCCTCCGCTGAAATAAATTGCACTCCTTTGATATTAAGCTACCTTTAAAGAAGATTTTATGAGTAAGATGCTAGAGACTTCCGTTGAGACAAAAAAATAAGAGTTAATTGGTTCGAATCATCCTACGAGAGGCGTGTGAAATTGTAAAGTATGGAAAATCAAGGTTCATATAAAGGAAAAGTGTCTATACCTCTTTCTTTCTATCTCCGAAGATGACGTGTCTAACGTTATTTTAAGTGAGGGAGAATGTCATAACCCAAAATGAATGAGGGCAATTACATTATTTTAAGACAGAAAAACTGAAAGGGGTTATGGGACGTGGCCCCCAAGAGTTGAAAGAACAGGAAAATTTAAGGAATTGAAAAGCTTCAATAAACTAGTAACGAAACATGGAGAAAAGAAATAACTGAAGAGTGTTGCTTTACAATTTATACAGTAGCACAACATGGAGATTTTGAGTGATCCAAGGAATCCCTTTGTGAAGAAACAACGTAATTAGCTTTGACATCACACAGGGCAACGACATGGGGAAAGGCTTAGGGGTTTCGACGTTAGCAACAGTAAAGTGCAAGGTTCTTCAGTCCAAGTTATTAAGGTGCAAATACACAATTAAGGTGAGTATTTCATGGTAATTTTCGGTACATATTGTTCATGGATTACTAGTATTAACCTTTATATACCTTAAAGCTTTAGATTTCTTCAAAATCCAACAAGAACATCAAGGAGGTGAATTTCTAGGGTTTACTTCAAAAGGTAATTTTCACCTTTTACACTTGATGAAATAGATCTTTTTATGATTAAATACATATATTGAGAGTTTTATTGGAGAAACGTGAGGACTCTAGTTGCTGGCGTTACACTGTTGTTGCAACTTTAAGGGAAATAAATTCAGTGATTCAATTATCTAACACATGATCAAAGGGGATATATGTAGAGTCTTAAGAGGGCAAAATATGTAATGAGCTCAACAAGTCAAGTGGAAAAATAGTGCAATTGGGTCAAGCCCTTAAGATACCATCAAGGGCGTAAAGTGCTGGTGGAGGAGACAATTAAATTCAGCAGAAGTTTTCTAGAGTTGAATATGTATTTAAATAGAAATTTAATTTGTTGGCGAATCTCACTTTAGTCTTAAACGATGCTAGGGTCTCAGTTAGTGATTCAAAAGGACTTCTTGAGATTTTGGAAAGGAAAGATTTACTAACTTGCTTGTATTTTCATGTAGCAAGCAACTGAGTATATAATCTGATTTCTATGTGCTTAGCAATCAGTTGCGTGAAAGAGAATTTTGATTCACAAATCATAGCACGAAACAACAAAACCATTGTAGCATCAAATTTTAGCGAAGAAGAAGAGTTCACAGCGAAGACAGTGAATGCACGGGATGGCTTGATAGATGTGAGAAGTCAAGTTTAAACTTGGTAGCTTCTAGGTAAGTTTTAAGGTTTTCTCTCCTAATAAGGAATTCCATTAGCACCCACGTGCTATATGTATTCGATGAAATTCCTAAGCCATGTCTTCTTGCACTCTAGAAACTCAGTTCACTCCATTCTTAATCTGTATGACTTTATATGAAAATGTGATAGTATTGTATACTTGTGTGTATCACCACTTCTTATGATGACTTTGTTTGTGATATTTACGTTCATTTTAGCATTCATTTTAAGCATTCATTCATGCATTAATGTGATCATATTCAAACGGGAGAGTTAGCTGACATCCCTTTGCGTGAGTGCTACAAGGGTCAGGGTTAGCTACCCCACGCTCGTACTCGCTATTTGTTTGTTGGGGAGATAAGTTGACATTCCCCTGTGTGTGTTGCCAGATCTCACATACACAGGGCCTCTATGTGTAATTTTTTTATTGTAAAAATAACTTAGTTTTCAGCTTTAATTTCAGTTATCAATTATAGACTCAGTTTCCAAGTTCAATTTTAGTTATCAGTCCATAGTTTAGCTTATAGTTTCAGTTTACAGCTCATTACCTGTTTTCAGATTTTAAATGATTTATATGATATCATATGAACCTGCTTGCTTTCATATTATGATTTTTCCGAGAAGGTCCTGCACCTTTTTTTAGGAGGTAGCCTATGAGACTTACTGGTATTCGTTGGTGGTACTTAGCTCGTTAGGACCTGCCACGTCGTGCGGCAGGCAGTGTTATGAATAGCGAGCGCCTCAATGCTTATAGCGTGAGGTGAGAAGCAGGGCAGTGTCGCCTTTTTTGACAGAGGCAAGGCGTTTTGAAGAAAGCGAGCGCTTCTCCCGGAAATGCAAGAAGTATTTAGGCGCAGTGAAGCAGGAGAAGCGACGTTTGTCCTTAAAAAAATTAAAAGATGAGGTCTTAAAAGCAAAAAAACGAGATCAGATATTTAGGGTTTGCTTTTACTCCTCTTAGGCAGCAAAGAAAACTTCTTTTTCAACTTGGAAGCTCTTCTTCATCAAGGATCAAACTTAAGGTTTTCAGGTACTTTTCTTTTTCTTCTTCTTTTTTACTTCTTTTTTCTTCTTTTTCTTTTTCTTTCTTCTTCTGTGCGTCAACATCAGTTTCCTTCTTCTCCTTTCTTCTTTCTTTCTTTTTTCTTTTTTCTTTTTCCGGTAGCGTCATCATTCATCTTTTTCAGGCAGTATCATCATTTTCTGGAGCTCTTTTCTTCTGTACTTTTTCCCTTCTTCTTCTTTCTTCTTTCTTTTCTTTCTCCTTTTCCGGCAGCAACTAATTTTTCGATTGTTTCTCGGTTTTCTACTCTGTTTTTGGAGTTTTTTTGCTCAGTTTTTTGCTTCCTCCATTACCTACATTTTCCTTTTCTTTTCTTTTTTAAGTTTTAGTGTACAACTGATTGTATAATAACGTAACTATTTTAGTTTCTACAATCTACGTTTAGTTTTTGACTTGAAACATTTGCTAATATGTTATTGCTATTGAGTTTTTAGTTATTTATACATGCAAATTTATATTCTTTTTTGTATTAATTGGCGTTTCACTTCAAAAAGGCGAGCCCTTTGCTTCTAAGTGAAGCGGGCCCTCGTTGTTTTTTGTCGCCTCTCGCTCTCCAATACACTAGTGGCAGGTGTTAAGATTGCAAGTGACGATACGCATGGCAGTAGACAGGCTCCGTAGACTCTGTAAACCCCGTTGACTTTCCCAGTGGTAACGGATTTCTTCAGCTTATGTTATTTTATTTGGCATACTATTTATATTTGGGGAATGCCCCATAGTTTATGTATTCAAGTTTAAATCTTTAGAGGCTCATGACTTGGTTTAGTGGGTTGTAGTTCACAGTTTAGCCGCGTTAGGATCATGTAACTCAGTTATTAGACAACTGATTTAATTCAATTTAGGTTATTTCAGTTTCATTGCACTTAATGGTATCTATGATATCAAACTCGATGTTAAAAACACGCAACACAGGCTAGTTAAGGTTTCGCTTGGGTAAAGTTGCCAGATTAACCTCTGGATTTGAAATCGATGCTAATATAAGTACATTGTTATTCTATATTCTATCTAACTCGGTCAATTAGAGTTAAGTGCCAATAATGTCCCGCCTCAGTTTGGTGCGTGACAAGAAGTGAAGCTCAAGCACGATTCTCTGTTGAAATATTTAGCAACTAAATTACCCTAGCTCAAAAGCCCTCAAGTCTAAGCTAGCAAACATATCCTAATTCACTAGTATATCCATGTATCGATGTCTTACAGGAATCCATGGCATGTACTCAAACACTAAACCAACCACCAAGTGAAACTTGCATTAGCAAGTAGCCAAGTATGTAAATTCTTCGTAAATACCCTTGAGATAATTCAAACATCAAGGTTGAAGCAGCCTCCTTCCAGATAATCAGGGAGCAAATATGCTAAAAATGAAATGAAAAAGGCTTAGACATTTAGGTAATAGGCTCAAAACTTGTTTACAAATAGCCAACGTGATGTATAGTTGAAAGTCTCCACGAGATAGTTTCATTAACTAGCCTAAAAACTGCATTGTTTAAAAAGCACTTCAGGTCTATCGGGTCTTTAAGCGTGAAGTGCAGTAAAAGTGTGGCTTTAGTAAAAAGCGCGCAATGAAAAAATAAAATAAAAGTATATCTATAATGCAAGAAAAACGTGAAAAAATTCTTAACAATTAATAACTCTTTTGTTGATTATATCTATTGTCTAGTAACTATTCAAGATAGAATGCATGGTGACAAAGGCATGCGCATTAGTGTCTCGTCTACACTGAAGCGCAGCTTAAGCGAGATGAAGTGCCTTCCTTGAGCTTTTTTGAGCTTCATGGCGTAAGCGCGCCTTAAACGAGGCTGTGACAACACTAAGAAGTTCCTCAAATGAACTCATAAACTGGCATAAAAAGGGAATTGTGCTTGACAAGTTTATTTAGTTAATTGTATGTGTGCAATTGAGGATATATATATTAAAATGTCCTAGTACACTTTCTCTCTCGTCTCTATCTTCCCCCCTCCCCTCTCAAATGACTTTATGCTTTTGGCCCCATATACTTGTATGGGACAAGCTTTCTTTATACAAAAATGAGACTCTATTTTTTCCTTATTACAACAGTTATTATGCCTCAATCTCAAACAAGTTGGTTCAGCTTCATGAATACTCACTGACATGTTTTTCCATAATTCCATTTATACTCGTCTCATGCCAAATATTATGCGGAGACAAATAAAAAGTATTAGAAGTTCTCTATATTTTCTAAAAATATAAAATCTTGATTCGCCAAGCTTATAAAATCAGCTTATTTTAAAAAGCGCTTTTCAAAATAATATTTTCGGTGAGAAGTAGTTTATGTTTGGTTAATCAATTTGAAAACCACTTTTGAGCAACAATTAGTGTTTGGCCAAGCTTTTAAAAAATGCTTCTAAGTGTATTTTCTCAAAAGTGCTTTTCCAAAAAAACTTCTGGTGAGAAGCTACTTTTTTAGCTTCACAAAAACAGCTTTTGCTTCTACCCAAAAGTACTTTTTTCCTTCTAAAAGTTTGGCCAAACACCTTAACATTAGGGAAATAAACACTATAGGCAAAAAAAAAAAAGCACTTTTGGCCAAAAACAAAAACTTGGCCAAACAGCTTACAAATCTTTGAAAGGCTAAACTACTTCGAGAAAGCATAGAAGCACAACAAAAGTGCTAACATGTATAAAAGATCTTAGATGTGAAGGCTAGGATGGATGTATTGTCATTTAAGATTAGAAAAGCTCACATTCGCGAGAAGATTCAAGTAGCACGTCAAGCACAAACAATAAGAAGGTTGCTTGACATGATTTGGTCATGTTTTGCATCGATCTCCAGGTGCACCGGTCTATAAGTGTGAAACCAGAGTGAGTGAAGGTGCTAAAATAGTAAGGAGTAGACCTAAAATCATATGGAAGAATTCGAAGGACCTACAATTTCCGGGAATCCATATAGATTTAGCGAAGGAGTGGTCTATGTTGAAGTGCTCTATACAATGACGACAACATTGACTGCCTTACTTTCCCCTTTCTTGGAGCTCCCTTTAGATGCAATCTTGTAAAGTATATTTTAGAGGCAAAAGAAGGTAGTTTCCCAGGCAAAATACTCTAAATGTTGAACTGGCCTACTTCCACAGTACTGCACGACTCTCATAGGTCATAACTTTCTGCCAAGTGAAACCACTTCCATCTTATTTCAACAATTTGGATAGAAAGCCTATACGGGATCTTCCGATGACAATCCGATCTAGCTAGGTGAAGTTCAAGCTCCTTTATCTTACTTATAGAAACTTCTGTGAGGGATGGATCCAAACTAGATATGTATGGCTACACTTTCCAGAGGTGGACTCATCTTTTGCCTATATGTCAACAAAGTTACTTTCAACATTTAACTGCAAAATAAGGAACTCCACATTCCCTCTACCGAAGAGATTATACAACTGAGCCCTCCATGACACCTCTAGCAAATCAATGGCAGTGCTACTTTGAGAATCTTGCCAACGGTCAATTTACAGAAACAGCTTCCCCTCTAACCCCATTATCTCTTTCCTAGCAGTCTAGCACCTCCTCTTTACACAATTTGCCACCTTGCACCTTTCGCCAAATGGCTTATCTTATCTACATTTATGAGTTTGGGTCTGATTGGAGTTTAACAAGAAACAACACAAACCTCTACCTGTTTATATACATTGCTACTTCAAGTTCAACTACCGCTTGGTACTTTTCATTTTGATAGGAGTAGGCGCTTGCAGCTTACTCTTTGTTTACTAAATGTGCCTTCCTTACCGCCCGGCCCCTATCTTTAATCTAAAATAAAGTGAAGTCAGCACACACACACAACCCAAAATTATCAAGTATAGGATCAATGAACAGCCCAAACACTAACTGCTCAAATGCAATCTTCTCTAATTGTGTACTTCAATGTGCGTAACAAACATACCAAACTCTTTAAGTGCACTGATAAAATTGTGGTTAACGAGCACATCATTTCGAAATGGAGATAGCAGTAACCCATTTGCCACGTTTCAAAGGCATCCTTCAATTGGTTAGTAGAGTGAATTTTTTAAATAAGAATACTAACTCAAAACAATACAATTAGGATTTATGAGTCCGTTTAAAGCATATCAACAAAATCAAAGTCAAAATTACAATAAATGAATATAATCTCCGTTTAAATACCTGAACGGCACCTTCACGTGAACTACAAGGAAAGAGGATAGGGCCGAATTGTGCTTTCTCAACCGGGACTTGAATTGGGACACTGAAACCCCTGCGTGGAACATTCTGAGCTTGAGCTGCCGCAGCTGCTGCTGCTATATCACCGTCGGTGTTATCTTCTACATCTCTCGCTTCTTGCCCTTCTTCTCTTGAAAACCCTAGAAATCCAGCTAGTCTTCGCAATAATCTCATCCCTCTCTATAGGAATAGCGACATGCATTAGCGAGAAATACGGCGAAAACTACTGAAATGCAAACACCGTTGGGATTGGCGATTTTTGTGCGGCCAGAGATATTGACGGAACGACGATCTCGCCGGAGAAAATTGTAGTCTTGGCGTTGGACTGATGACTTGTGAAAGTCAAAAGTAGGGGTGATGACGTTACAAGTGCTGACCGGCGGAAAAAATGAAATAGTTTTTACCAATTTTACCAAACGCAGATTGTCCATAAAACTTTTTTCTTTTTTTCCGATATCCATAAAATCTTACAAGTTTTTAAAAAAAAATCGAAAATAATTTTTTTTTAAATCAAATTCAAATTTTCAAAATAAAAAATAAAAAATTTCGCTCACAAAATTGTAACATTTTTCATGTACAATGCATTTTCAAAAATAATTTTAAATTTCAAATATTATTTTTTAACTTAACTCCAAATATTACTGTAATAAGATTGCCAATACTTAACAATTTTACTAGTGTTTCATAATGCACGGTGATAATGTTACAAGTGCCGACATATGTATCATTGTATAACCCAATTTTATAAAATAACACGTGTATATCGTATATCAATATGTATAAACTTTTTTAAATTGCATTACTAAAATATATTTGAGTTATAAATAATATTTTAAAAATATTCACGTTTATGAAACTAATTGATGTTAAACTCGATAAAAGTCCTAGTATAAGAAGCAACAAAATCGATCGATCATGTGTTACCTTATTCATGTCATAATCCTTCATATATCTATTTGTTCGAAATATTACAACGCTGAAGGTATTTATTCTGTGCAAATTCGACACACACGAAAAATATAAAAAATTGCATACACATAAAATACAATACTTAACATAGTATTTTGGCATGACAAAAATAACTTTTGAAGAAATACACACATATATTTAATATTTAACTATTATATTATATTCAAGTTTTAATTATTTAACTTTACACTACTCTCTCTAATTTTTTGATTATAAATATTTATATTCGGTTGACTAATCTATGAACGTTGGTATCCATAACCTCTAAGGATTCCTTATGAGACTTGGTGTCGAAACTTATCTTTCAATGGAATAATATTCATAGTCCTGTTATTTCAGTTCATAACATTCTTTTTTGCATACGGATTATTTTTAATAAAAGAAATTATACAAGGTAACATTTTAATTGGTTTCAAAGTCCCAAATATTAGGACTTCCGGCATAATTCTAATAAGAAAAAATGTAATAAATAAAATTCTCACTAACCGAAATCTCAATCACGAAGTCATGATGGCGTCTAACATACACTTTCTAGACAAGCTAACGTTAGTTAAAGTGTTAACAAATTTTAACAATTGAAAAGCAGAACATTGATAATTTAAAACTGAAATACTCTAAAATATATGTGATAAATGAAATCGTAACGTAGTCTAAACATATTTCAGAAATCCGAAGTCACAAGTACATGAGCGACTAGAATATTACAAATATGGTCTGAAATAAAATACAATGTCTGAAACACAGTAAAAAAATGATAGAAGGGGACTTCAGGGACTGCGAACACCGAGCAGCTCTACCTCAAATCTCCTGTAGAACTCGGATCTGAGAAGTCTCCTCTACGCACCATTAGGGCCAACACCGGGATCAGCACAACAAGTACAACCGACCACATGTACTCTATAAGTGTCAAGCCTAACCTCGATGAAGTAGTGACGAGGCTTTGACAAGACACTCACAATAAACATGTACGGGTAGTAAATAAAAGACAACGGTATATAAAGAAAACTGATATACTCATGAGAACGGGACCCGAAAGTCAACTAACAGAGCGCCCCAGAATAATATCTTCTCAAAATACACATATCACAGTATCGAACATTATTGTCACGTCTCAAACTTGGGGAGGCATGGCCGGCACCCGGTGCTTTCACACCTCCTTTTTCTGAAAAAAGGGAGTTTTTCCAATTAAAGTGGCATTATTCAAAATTAGATTATTTATTTAATTTAGAGCTGCCACTTGGAATAATTTAATGGTGTCCCAAATCATCAGTTTATTTTAACTCCCAATTTGAGGAAATTTGACTATGTTTTAAAGTCCGCGAAAATCAGAAGACCGGGTAAGGAATTCTATTAAGCCGGGAAAAGGAGTTAGGCATTCCTAGGTTCGGTGGTTTTAGCACGGGCGCTTTGATCATACCTGCCCTAATTAAATTATTTAATTACTCACTTTTATAACCTACTTATACTTACCTTTTTATTGCTTTTAATTATGGCGTTTATGGATTTATCTTTGAAACGAATTACATGTATGTAAATCTGTTTTGTTCCGGGCGTTAAATCATGTCACGCGTACGTGTACACAATCAATCACGCTTTATTAATTATTAAAATTATTTGGTCAAAGTCGCGCGAACACGTACTTCGATTTATTTTGAAAATCATAATTATGTTACGCGAAAATATGCATAACCATGATAATAGATTGGAAGGCACCTAAAGCATCCTACGAAGATTCATAAATTGTCTAAATTCCTAGAATTCAAGGTTATATGTGTGAAGTTCAAAATCAAAGGGGAACTAATGAGGGAAGATTGGTGTAATTAAAAATGACTCCATTCTAAGGAAAATAATCATACTTAATTCTAATGTTTCGCCTTCTAGTTGAACTAATTAGAAGTGCAACGCTCCCAAGCTTGGAGGCTATTTGAATAATTGTATCACTTTTTCTGTCTACCAAAGTTAATGATTTTTANGTTTTTTAAAAATTTTTTTTTTTTTTTTTTTTACCAAAAGTAAAAAATTTTAAAAAAAAAAAAAAAAAAAAAAAAAAAAAAAAGGAAATAGATGTCATTGAATTCCTACAACGGTACGGTTAGAGTCCAGATGGGTTGCCCATGTTTGTTTAATAGATAATTCATAGGAATAAATGGACTCGAATTGGGATCTTGTGAAACCTGGGCCTAGCAAACTAGGCCTTGAACAAAACGATCGGGTGAGTTCGATATTAGAGCTCATATTCGATTTGGAAGAACTCTACCGATTTGTGCTTGAAACTTGCCAGGACCAATGCCCAATTTTTGCTGAGAATCATTTCTCCATGGGGTACTACTCTAAACTACAGAATCAGACGTGCCTGTATTTAACCACAACCAGCTTAAAATAATACAACAGAATCAATTATAATATTAATTGTAAAGACCCGTAAAATTTTATGTCTAAAATAATGCTCGAATAGGTCCTTGTATTGTTATAGCTGTAGAAATTCTTAAAACGGACCCATTTTGAGTAAAAAGTATCCCAAAACTTAAAGATAAAAAATTTCAGGAATTGCGCGTTATGCGACGCACTATGCGATCGCATAACAGGTATGCGGACCGCATAGTGGTCGCATACCTGGACAAGCTACTGTCCAAATTGAAGACAACTATGCGGCCCAGAATGCGATCGCATTTTGGGTATGCGGACCGCATAGTTGTCTCATTCTTGCCCCTTGTTTTTTCGAGGGAGGTTATGCGATCGCATAACAGGTATACGGACCGCATAGTGGTCGCATACCTGGGCAGATTATTTTCCAATTTTGGCCCATTTGAGGGACATTTCTGCGACAGGAATGCGTGCCGCATAGCAAGAATGTGATCGCATTTCTGTGTCGGGGCTCCTATTTTTTTAAATTAAGACCCGACCCCCTGTTTAATAAAACACTCCTTCCCTTTATTTTTAACGATTTTCTGACCAAGAATAGAGAGAGAGAGAAAGAGAGTTTTTGAGAGAGAAGGTTTCAACATCATCCAATTTGATTTTCCAAAATCACTCAAGCCCGGAAATTTTTGAGTTATTGTCATCTTCTTCACTCAAAGAGGTAAGTCTTNAAATTTTCGAGTTATTGTCATCTTCTTCACTCAAAGAGGTAAGTCTTCACCCTATTTCCCCAATTTCTCAGATTTTGGTTAAGAATAAAGCACACATAGGTTGGTTCTTGAAAATTAAAGTTGAGACCTTGCATGCATGTAAGTTAAACTCCGTAATCTAGTAAAGGGAAACAAGTTTGGATAATTATTCTCAAAAAGAGGTTAGTAATCTAAAGGGGGTCACATAGTGTTTGATAAAATGCCCAATTGAATTCAAGCTTCCTAATTCTAAGTGGAATATGTCACATTGTGGAATAGATTGACGGTGCTAGACGGTCTGGTGATTTGTGATAGAAATTAAAAAAGGGGAAATTCGACCTGAGGTATGTATGGCTAACTTTAATCTTTGTAGAGTCACCTTGTAGTGTCCAAGCATTCAGTATGAGGTTCTTGCTGAGTATATGTGAATTGATTGTCCTGAAGTATTGGGGTGTAAGATTTCATTCTCTAATTCTCTTAGTCGAGATTTTTTGTGATTACACTATCATGTGCAAGGTTCGTTAAACGCTTGAATATGTTGGTATAAAAGAATGATAGAGAACCCAAATGTATGAATGTATCTGAGTGCTTAGGGTTGTGTAACAAGTGATGAAAAATGATATGTGAATTGATTTAATTGAACTAAATGACCATGGTAATATTGTACATGACCCCTTGTTTGGCAAGGTTTATTGTGCCTTAATTTTTATACGGATTGTTGGTCGTAATGAATTTGTATTCTTGTTGATAGGAATCCTTGTGATTGAATTATTGATTGATAAAGACTATTGTGAACACATGATTGTTCGATTGTTATGAAAGTGTACTCTTGATAATATGAAGCCTTGTGAGTGAAGTGTGGGCTGTAATTATTGCTATGAAATGTGATTGTGTGGGATCGGGTTGCACGCTGCAACACGAGGTAATAAGGGTGGAGAGGTAACAAGGGTGGAATGTGAATTGTACGGTGGGATCGGGTTGCACGCCGCAACGGAAAGCAATAATGGTGGAAATGTTGAGAAGGAATAAGGGTGGAATGTGGTTGTGTTGAAATGAGGATCTGTGAAACTCTTGATTGTGGTTATTTCTGTTTCTGTGCAATACTTGTTGGTTCCATTAACTGTCTCTTATCTGTGTATCGTTTGATTTTACTTAGAGTAAAGCTTGTTCATACATACTAGTACTATTCCACGGTACTAACGTCCCTTTTGTCGGGGGCGCTACATCTTTTATATGGATGTAGGTGGTTCCACAGCAGGTAGCTCAGCCCGCCGTTAGTGGTGCCTCATCTTCATCTCTTCAGCAGTTTTGGTGAGCCCCACTCCTTCTCGGGGTCGTGTGTGGATTATACCATTCTCTTTTTGCTTATGTTGTAAAAGGTATAGTCGGGGCCTTGTTGCCGGCAAGTTTATGTAAAACTCCTAGAACTCTTAGAGGCTCCGTAGTCACTGTGTGGGTTGTATATACATATATATCTATTTGGGCGAAAGTTGTTTCACTCGTAAATTTGGATCGTAAATCAGAATGTTATATGTAACTTGTATGTTTTGGATTATCTATTGTTGAAAGTTAAAAGAGGAAAAATGGAATCATGTTGTAAATTGTACTTTGAATCTAGATTGCTTAACTCACATGGAATAATGAACGTTATGAACACGGGGCAATACGTTGGGTAGGAAAGGCGATCCAGGTCCGCTTGACTGGGTTCATCTAGCCAGGTGTCGGTCTCGTCCCTCGATTTTGGGGCGTGACATTAATGTAGCATATTATACAACATAAGTTAAATTATTACAAATTATTAACTAGCTACAACCCAACGAGTTCAAATCCATTTATAAATAGCGAGACAGATTATGTATATTACTACTCCTAACATATCTCTTTCAAATACTATCCAACATTCATCTTACTTATGAAGTCTTAAACAAATGAATAGCCCTGCATGACATTGACCTTCAACATTAAACAATCACATGAAACTTCAAACGAGCTTTAATTAGTCCTTATGGATTCAGGGAACTTCAACTAGAAATAAGCTAACTTAATTCAATTATTAACTAAACAACATCTTAAATAATTTACTAAAGGCATATGAATAACATCCAAGCATTAACCAAGAAGAAAGAAACATAAACATATTGAGGGTCGAGTAAGCTGGATATTAGGTCTATAACATGCTTCAAGTACCAACAATATCAAACATTTCATCCAAAGTTAAACACAATAAATCAGACACACAATTTTTAGAAGAAGCAGTTAACATTTCATTATAGTTTTAGAGAAAACATAGTTGAAATGTGCACCTTGTTACGTGAAAAAAGCAAACAAATATGCGAAATAAAGGTTGACTGAAAAGGACTTGGAGATCAGCAAGAAGAGACAATCAACAAGCAAGAATAAACAACACTTCTTGAATTCGATGTTTCTTCTTAAACTTTTCCAGAAATATGTAGCAGAGAAGGAAAAATGAAAACAACCTTGAAATCTTTTTTATATATATATTTTTTTAGAGTTTTGTTCTTTTTGTAGTGAGGGGATGTCTCTGAAAATGCAGAGTGAAACGAGTGAGCTAAAAATCAGTCTTGATGTCCGTTCAACGTGCAGGGGAAGGGTCTCTATATATAAGATAAGGGTACGCTGTTATGAGAGAAAAAAGGAGAGAGAACATAGGGGAATCCGTCAGCTGAAATTTAGGGGATAATGCATATTTTCTCAACGCAAATGGATAGCTGTCCTATTTAACATCTTTCCCTAAAAGTTGTCCCTTTTCAGCATTACTTAAATTCTGAAATTACCTCTCTTTTAATCCAAACTTACCTGAATTGCCCTTGTTATTACATTTTCGAATCTTCTATTCTTTTATAGTACTTTTTTAAACAGCCAAACAGAAAGATTCTTTTATTTTCCTACTTCTTTTAAACCCCTAAAATTCCAATATGACAAATAGCCACACCAAAAGAAACATACGGATATGAATAGAACACTAATGCAACAACTAAATCATTTCAATTAATTGATTAAACTTATGCAATTAAGCTAATTAACATAATTGAACTAACTGATTATGTAATGAACTAATTAACCTAAAAAAATGAACATTCAACATAGTAATTACTACTAAATGCAAGACTAGTAATTAATTAAACTAAATGGGAGAGGAAAATAGTTCCCCTTAAGAAAATGAACAATTGCCTAGCGAAGGGTGTGAGGATTTAGACCTGTGACCAGTCGAGAACAACTTGGCAGGACTCTGGTGTCTTCGACACGAGCCAAAATTAACATCAATCGATTGTTCTCATTGAAAAAAATCAATTAATGTAAGTTTCGGCTTGAATTGGATCTTTAAGTCTTGAAGAATAAAAAAGAAAGAACCTAGGGTTTCGGGGGGTTTTTGGATATGAAATTCAAAATATTTGGTGGATGTTTTGGGGAAAACAATGGTAGATTAGGGTTGAGGGGAAAACAATAGTGACATTTTCTCGTTTACAAGACTCTAGAGATAACTGAACTGTATCATGGTAGGGATAGGGCTTCGACCTACCCATCAAACTTGTATAAACATAATGGACTTCAAAGGCTAGACCTAGTACCTCCGGGGAAGTAGAGATTACACTAATGTTTGGCTCTATCTACTGGGAAGGTCTATCTAGCTATCTATCAGGGCCTGCATGCATGAAATGTGGTGTCCCAAGAAAAGGGACGTAAGTACGAAATAATGTACCGAGTATGTAAGGCAATAAAATAACTGAAAGCTAAGACTAAACTGATAATATAATAATTGAAAGTAATTGGGAGTCAAAGATGATCTGAAGATATGCTTACTTGTTGATACTGACTCAAATCTCAATATAGTAACTAAAATAGTTATCCGACTCTATAAGGCTCGGTACGTATAACTGCTCTGTCGTAGTAGGTCCGCTCATATGCGCTCGTCCATACTAGGCTCAATATCTCGGCAATTCTAGGCTCGCTCATAGGCACTCAGTCACAGTAGGCTCGGTATATAACTTACCATCTTATCGAAAGTTGCCCAATAGGGACATGCCCACCTATTATAGCTCGATGGTGGTAAAAATACTATAATACTACCCAATAGGGGCTTGTCCACATATTATAGCTCGATAGTGGCGAAAATATTGTTATTATTATTATTATTATTATTAATATTATTATATATATATATATATATATATATATATATATATTAGATTTTTAAAGTGTCCCAATGGTACTGGGGAATAACGTATCCGAGTATTAAAGGAGACCTATGAAATAGAATCATATTATTTTGACTTGAAAATACATATGGAGAGTGTTTTGGGGCATATTAAGGAGGGTTGTAAGTGGGAAGAATTTGTTCGGAACGAGTTAGAATGTTAAGTGAAATAGGTTTCCAAATTTTCAAAACACTTGACTTTAAATGGGTGTAACTCTCATAATATAAACATATATCCAATGAATTTTGCCTCTGGAGTGTAACCCTTTGATTCTAGTTTCTAACGCATCATACCATTCGTCATTTGGACATGATCAAATTACCAAAGTTAGATCACCTAGCTATTTTGGCGGACAACGAAGTGAGGGTCACTTCACCAGACCGGGCGCGGATCCTGTCTTCCCTTGTATGTTGTGGGCATCGAAGTGAGGCTTACTTCGCGAGATTGGGCGCGCCCCAGCTTCAGATCTTTTTAAGTTATTTCGTGGGCTCATTTCCCCCATTTCACTTGGACGAATTTTAGGTCTTTCCTCCACTATCTCAAGACACCCAACTCCTCCCATCTTCAAGGTAAGAAATCCCCATTATATTGGTGTAAATCCTATCATTACCACACTAGAAATAACTAATTCCACCATGAAATCCCTAGATTTTCAAGAAATTTCTTCAAGAACTCAAGGAGGGTTTTGCAAGATATCTTCCAAAAGGTAATCCTACACCCTTAGACTTGCATGCATGAGTTTATTATGGGAATATAAGTAAGAATTGGGTATTGGAACCTACATGATTGTGATTGGAAGTCATAAGTTCCTAATTTAAAAACTTAGCCATTGTAGAGATTGAAAGATGATTATTTGATGGAATTTTGTTGGTTGGGTGTGGATGCATGGTCATGCATGTGATGTTGGAAGTTATAAATTGTTTAAGAATGATGGTGGGATAAATTGTTGGTAATTGGTGATAGTGGGATGAACTAATTCTATGGTTAAGAGATATAGAGGTTTATGCCTACTAGGTGTTTGATAAAGTGTCTAAATGGCCTAAACTATGAAATTTGTTACTAATATTATTCTCATTGGATGTTGTTATTGTAGATTGAAGTTTCTTAGTGTAGTGGATCATTGCAGTACCATTAAGGGACAAATTTGAGGTATATTGGCTAAACTTTCTCTCTTAGAATCGAATTCCATAATGTTCTTGTAAGTTCAAGTATGGTTGACTCAAGATTCCTAATTTCTATATTCAGAGTTATCCCCTATAAACTTGATTACTCTAAATGAGCCTTATGTCGAAAGATAGATGTTCAAAGTATGATTTGCGTATTAAAATAGTGTGGCTTTGAGTCATGTTTTAAATGAGAACCAGTGCACCAATTGGGTGAGAAAAACTCGATATGCTTAAGACTCATAATTGCTCATATGTATACCTAAAGTCTTGATTGAAAATGTCTTGTTGTTGATAATCTATAAGGATGACTGAGAATGAAATAAGTGAATTGGGGAAATAGAGTGTGGCCAGCGTGCCATGAATCTAAGTTATAATTGTGGCTAGTGGTTCCAATAAAATGAGAAAGATTATGAAATGAACCTCAATTCAACTGTTTTAAAATGACTTAGAAAATAGAATTGCCTAAAGCTTTTGTACTCAACTAATGCCCATAAGTGGCTGTTTTTAACTAATGTCTGCCTTGCCTTATAAATACATCCAATGTGATTCGAGTTCTTATATATTTCGGTATTGAAATTGTACACTGTCGTTGTTGGGAAAGAGTATTTCAAGAATAATTGGTGTATTTCTTGTTTATGACTTTGATGTGTGTTTCTGTTGCTGGTTGGTATGTCCCCTTCTTTGGGAAGAAACCTATTGTGTTTAAAGTTTCCATTATTAATGAACTAGAGGTATATGACTTCCGAAATATTCTGTATGTTAATATTGGATGGTGATCGTTGAAAATAAAAGAAGTGAAAGTGTGAAATATGAAATACGGCCACCGTGCCATGAATAAAGAATCTTGTGAATGGACAAAAGAGCCAAGGAAATATTGTTGTTGTGATTGGTTGAAAATACTAGTGAAGATACATACAATGTGAAATATGTCGAGGTGAGTATATTTGTAATTATGTTACTTTTATGTGCAAATTAATATTAAAAAAATATTTTTGGGAGTATCATTAGTAAAACCGAGTAAGGGTGGGTCATAAGGCCCACCTAAAATTATACGTGTCGGTGTAGAGGTGGATTGTGATTATTCCCCTTATTTGGGATGAAATTGAAATATTAGTGAAATTGTGATTATTCCCCTTAATTGGGAAGAAACTGGTAATAGCTGTGAATTGGAAATTAAACCCACATGGAATATGTGGGAACGACCTAGCTGACCGAGTGGAGATCAGACGCCATGTTGTGCACACGTTGGTACTACTCTTGGTAACAACTTTCTTTCGCATCATCATGTCAAACCACATTGTTCGTGGGGAGATGTCTGATGATAGGCTATAATTACGTATTTTAGTCACTTATTACACTCTAGTTTACTGCACTTTG
>MDKH01191868.1:0-16955 GCA_005239495.1 Nicotiana undulata | reverse complement strand
TATGTTTGAGATTAGTTACCTGTTTGTTGATTACATGTCCATATACTTGATGTATTTTCTCTCATCATTTATTGCTCGGCGTGTACCTTATTTTTATTATGCACTGGACCTTAGTGAGTATATATTCTACCTCTCGTCACTACTCTTTACGAGTTTAGACGGGATATTCACTGGGTCCATATTTCTTTATATGTACTCATGCTGCACTTTCTTTTCTTTTCTGCACTTGATTGTGCAGGTGTTGAGACTGGTCCGTCTGGTCGTCCGTCTGCTGATAGATAGTGATCGCGGAGTCTTTCCATACGGTGAGCTGTCTTCTTGGCGTCATCCTGACAGCACCTCTGGAGCCTTCTAGTTTAATTTTGCTCAGTCTTTTGTTCCAGACTGCGGCTTGTATTTTTTGTATATATATATTTTAGTTGTTGTATCTATGTAGCCGCCCGTTGACACTGTGACACTAGTCCTGGCACACACTTGTTGTAGTTAAGTTGGGTTTCGGGGTTGTTCATATTTGGCCTAGCTGTGGTTCAGCTTGTATCTACGGCCTGACCTCATATCGCTGTTATATTCCGCATTATAATTGTTTTAAATTGTAAATGACTGGAAATATCGAGTTCTGGGGTAGTATCTCCTAAGGATTCATATGTTGGCTTGCCTAACCTCTCCGTTAGGTGCCATCACGACCTGAACCGGGTTTTGGGTCGTGACACATTTATATAGCATTTGACTAGTTTTGAGTCCTTGGGTGACGAGTTTGGAGTTTCGGGCACGTTCTTGACCCGGGAAGTAGGTTCTACACGAGGTGAGTCTCCTTTCCAACCTTGTAAGAGGTAATTATTCTCATAGGTAATTATAAATGATTGAAATGTCCTTATTTGCGTGGGCTACGCATACACGAAGTGACGAGAGTCTGTGCATAGCTACTACTATGTTATGTCAGGTAGTTTTTAGGACTCACAAGCATGCTCTTTGTGCCTTGCATGTATCCCTAGAGGTATCTTGAGTTGTTTATTATCCTTGAACTAGCATGAGAATATTAGGGAGTTACATTCAAATTTCCTGTTGCCTTAGTTTTTGTATTTCCAAGTATAATCTCTATTAAATTCTTGAATTTTCCTGATAACTCTGTGTGTATACGAGCACCCGCGTCGCATGTATGATTCGTGAGCGGGGTAGCCTTATAGTTATGTCAACTGCGTCGCATGATCGATTCGCGAGCGGGGTAATAATGAATCTATGGTTCGAGCCGTTCGACCCTCGGCAGTGCACATTTATTTTTGCGTCGCTTCGGCCGTACGCCTCGGCATTACTATGTGCTATGTATTTGACTAAGAGTCCTATCATTATTAAATAAACTGCTCTATGTGGAAGGGGAATTTGATACTTTTCTTGTTAATTGTTATTTGACACATGAGGTTAAATTCTAGATTTATATGTACTCTTGTAAGTTCTAGATCCTTCATATATCCGTGATTATCATGACTGATATTCCTGCTTAGTTTCATTACTTACATTATTTAATATTGACCCTTGTAAGTATCACGTCTACCTCTCGTCACTACTTCTTCGAGTTTAGACGGGATACTCACTGGGCACATATTTGTTTATATGTACTCATGCTACGCTTCTGTACTTAATTGAACAGGTTCTGAGGCAGGTGCATCTGGTTATCAGACCGAAGTTCGTCACTGAGAGTATATGCCGGACCTAACTTCACGGTGAGCTGCTCCTCTTGGCGATCCTCAGCAGCACTGTGGAGTTATCTATTATTTTGGTTATTTCTGTCTACTTCCTTCGGACAATAGAACAGTTATTATATCTTTTGTATATTCCACTAGTCTGCCTGTAGACTTGTGACACTAGTTCCTGGCACACGTAGTAGACACTATATTTTTGGGACTGTCTATGTTTACTCTTGGTCCTTTTGGCTAAATTGATTTAAGTTGGATAATTTATTCGTTCTCACCTATTGATTTCTAAATTGGAACGGGTAAATATTGGAACATCTTATTAAATAAGGAAATCCTGATAGCAATCAAGTGTTGGCTTGCCTAACCCCGATGTTGGGCGCCATCACGACTTGGGTTAGGAATTTGGGTCGTGACAACATGGTATCAGAGCTATAGGTTCATGTAGGTCTCACAAGTAACAGGCAAACCTATAGAGTCTTGCGGATCGATATAGAGACGTCTGCATTTATCTTCGGGAGGCTATAGGGTGTTAGGAAACATATCTTTTTCATATTCTATCGTGCAGTTGATGGTTTACTAAGTCTCATTCTTCTATTCTCTCACAGATTGTGAGGACTCGTGCAGCTGACATTCTAGACCCGGGAGATGCTGCTACCCTCGCCGTTCGAGGCTGTGGCAGAGTTGTTCCATTAGCACCTCCAGCGGATCTAGCAGAGGATCCCATTACTGAGGAGCAGGGTGAGGTGCCACCAGCAGATCCAACTCCGATGGATTTCATGACTATATCGGGCTTCCAAGAGGTCATGGGCCGTATGATGCGGTTCATGGACACTATGACCCAGGCTGGTTTATTTCCAGCGGATCCGGTCACATCTCAGGCGGGAGGGGGAGTTCAGACCCCTACTTCCCAGGCCGCAGGACATACAGCAGCAGTATATCATACCCCGGGTACACTGCCCGTGGGTGGAGCACAACCGGTAGCAGCAGCACCAGAGCTCAGACCAGATGCGAACGGCAATCTACAGAAGTTACTTGACAGATGGACTCGATTGCACCCTCCTGTCTTTGGAGGTGAGAGGGGAGAGGATGCCTAGGACTTCATTGATAGGTGCAGAGACAGACTGCACAACATGAGGATTATGGAGTCACATGGAGTTGATTTCACAACTTTACAGCTAGAGAGCAGGGTCTGCAGAGGTGGCAGTCATATATTCTTAGTAGGCTAGCAGGTTCCCCTCCTATCACATGGGAGCAGTTCACTCAGCTGTTCCAGGACAGGTACATTTGTAAAGACCCATAAAATTTCCTGTTTAAAATAATGCTCGAGTAAGTCCCCGAGTTGTTATAACTGTAGAAATTCTTAAAAATGGACCTATTTTGAGTAAAAAGTACCCCGGAATTTGCAAAATGTAATTTTCCATAACTTGGGCATTATGCGACGCACTATGCGATCGCATAACGTGTATGCGGACTGCATAATGGTCGCATACCTGGGCAGGCCGCTGCCCAAACTAAGGACAACTATGCGGTCCAGAATACGATCGCATTCTAGTTATGCGGACCGCATAGTTGTCGCATTCTTGTCCCATTGATTTTGGTGATGGAGGTTATGCGACGCACTATGCGATCGCATAACGTGTATGCGGACTGCAGAGTGGTCGCATACCTATACAATGTGTTTTCAAATTTTGGCCCACCTTGAGGGCTATTATGCGATCGCTCTGCGGACCGCATGTCAGGAATGTGATCGCATTCCTGACCGCATTCCTGTGTCGGGGCTCATATTTTTCTAATTTTAAAATCCGACCCCCAGTTCATTAAAACGCCCTACCCCTTCATTTTAACAGATTTTCTGAGCAAAATAGAGAGAAGGAAGAGAGAGTTCTTGAGAGAGAGAGAGAGAGAGAGAGAGAGAGAGAGATTCTTCTTCAAATTGATTTTTCCAAAGTCCCTCAGGCCTGGATATTTCGAGTAATCTTCTTCTTCATTCTAGCAGGTAAGAATTTCCAACCCCTTTCCATTAATTTTCTGATTTCAAACAAAAGGGGGATTATCATGAATTGATTCTTGAAATATCAACCGATAGCTTGCATGCATGTTTATTTATGGTGTTAATCTAGTAAAAGGAAGTGGGTTGGAGTAAATATCAGCAAGGGAGGGGCTGGTAATTTATGGGGTCACATAGCGTTCGGTAAAATGCCTTAGTAAGTTCGGGTTGTATGCATGGTTTCAATTCTAAGTTAAATGTGTTTAATTGTGAATTATATTGATAGTACTAGACGGTTCGGTGATTGTGGGTAAGAGTTAAAAAGGGAATTCGACTCCAGGTATTTATGGCTAACTTTAATCTTTGTAAAGTCACCTTGTTGGTGTCGGAACAGTCGCTATGCGATTATTGTTTGAGTATGTGTAAATTGGGTGTTCTAAATATATTGAGGCATGATGTCCTACTCCCTGACTGACTAGTTGAATTCCATGTAATATGCCATTTGGAATTGTGAAAAGGTGAATTCCTTGTGAGTGTTTTGTCATGTGCAAGGTTGGTTAAATGCTCTAACATGTTGGTATGAAGGTTTGGTAGCAAGCCCAAATATGTTAATATGACTAAGTGCTAAAGATTGTAAAAAGAAATGATGAACATGACTTGTGGTTGATTTAATTGTACTACAGTAATTGTGATAATGTCCTATATGACTCATTGCTGGGCAAGATTTGTTGTGACTTGAATTCATATGGATGGTTGGTTGTATCGAAATTGTGTTCTTATATGAAATTCTCTGTGATTGAACTGTGAATTGAAAATGTTGGTATGGAATGTGAATTGTCCGGTGGGATCGGGTTGCACGCCGCAACACGAAGGAATAAGGGTGGAGAGGTAAAAAGGGGTGAATATAAATTGTACGGTGGGATCGGGTTGCACGCCGCAACAGAATGTAATAAGGCTGAGTTGTGATTGTCCGGTGGGATCGGGTTGTGCACTGCAACATATTAAATAAAGTTGAAATCTAATTGTCAGGTGGTATCAGTTTGCGCGCCGCAACAGGTAGCAATAAGGGTGGAATGTTGTGAAGGAATAAGGGTGGATTGTGATTGTGTTGGAATAAGAACTTGTGGAACTTTAATTGTGTTTATTCTTGTATCTATGTGATGTGGTTGTTTGATTTCCATGACTGTCTCTTATCTGTGCATTGCTGATCTTACTTAGAGTAAAGTTTGTTCATACATACTAGTACTATTCAACGGTACTAACGTCCCTTTTGCCGGGGGCGCTACATTTTGTTATGATGATTGTAGGTGGTTCCATAGCAGGTAACTCAGCCCACCGACAGTAGTGCCTCCTCTCCACTCCTTCAGCTGTATTGGTGAGCCCTACTCTTTCTCGGGGCCACGTGTGGTTCGTGCCACCTCCTTTTGAGCTTATTATGTTTTGTAAGGTATAGCCGGGGCCTTGTTGCCGGCAAGTGTTGTTTAAGTCCTAAAATTCGTAGAGGCTCCGTAGACACAATGTGAGTATTGTACATATGTATTTTGGGTAGTGACAATCGTGGTCCACGTGGTAGAAGTATGTATGTTGTATGTATTTTGTAAGTGTTTGGTACCAAATGTTGCAAATATAAAAAAAACAAAAAGTAGAAACGAACTCAAGTTGTAAAAAATTTATGCTTAAGTCTTAAATTGCTATTTCACATGAATAACGTATATTGAAATCGTGGGGTGATGCGTGGGATAGAAGAGGCAAATCCAGGTCCGCTTGACTGGGGTCCTCCGGTTGAGCACCGATCGTGTCTCTCGGTTTTAGGGCGTGAAAATATTCCACCCTCCGAGAGGGAAGAGTTGCGATATCAGTTTGAGCAGCTGGAGCAGGGGAAGATGTCAGTGACCGACTACGAGGCCAAGTTTTCAGAGTTGTCTCGTCATGCCCTTATGATGCTTCCTACTGATGTTGAGAGAGTGCAGAGGTTTGTAGTTGGGTTGCGCTCAGGTATTAGGGCCAACATGGCCCAAGAGGTGGAGATGGTTACTCCCTATTAGCTTGTGGTTGAGATAGCTCGCCGGATTGAGGGTTATTGATCGACGGGCAGAGAGAAGGGTCAGCAGGACAAGAGAGCTAGATTTTCTGGAGATTTCAGAAGTGACCCAATCAGGGGTAGAGGTCAGTTCGGTAGAGGCCTGACCAGCAGGCCTCCATATTCAGCTCTTCCACCACCTTCTCGTGGTGCTCCAGTGAGGCCTTATTTCAGCGCCATGCCAGAGAGTTCTTACTGCCCACCAGCCATTCAGGGTTCCTCCGGCGGGTATTCAGGTCATCAGGGGTCTTCTAGTCCTTACTTCAGTGCCATGCCAGAGGGTTCTCACCGTCCCCCAGCTATCCAGGGTTCTTCTTCAGGCAGCAGGACATGCCACCAGTGAGATGTTACGAGTAAGGGGATTTAGGCCATATGAGGAGGACTTGTCCCAGGCTTCGGGGCAAGCCCGTTCAGTAGAGTTATCCCCGCCTGGTTCACTAGGTTGTTGGCTTACCAAGCACTTGCCCACTGCTCCTGCCGCCCGCTCAACACCGGCGCCCCATCCACCTAGAGGTGGAGGACAAGCTAGTAGAGGTCGTCCCAGAGGTGGAGGCCAGGCAGGGGGAGCTCAGTTAGCTCCTATTCAGTCCAGCGGAGGCAATATTCAGGTACACCAGCAAAATTCTATGTTATTCTGGCCCGAGCAGATGCAGTGGCCTCAGACGTCGTGATCACATGTACTATTTCAGTATGTGCTAGAGAGGCATCAGTGCTATTTGACCCAGTATCCACTTACACATATGTGTCACCCTTATTTGCTTGTTTTCTAGATGTTCCTCGTGAGTCCTTGGGTACTCCTATTTATGTGTAAACTCCCGTGGGCGAGTCTGTGGTGGTAAACCGGATCTATCGGTCCTGTATGGTCACATTATGTGGGTTCGAGACTATAGCGTACCTCTGATTGCTTGATATGGTTGATTTTGAGATTATCTTGATGATGGATTGGATATCTCCCTATCATGCCATCTTGGATTTCCATGCCAAGACGGTTACTTTGGCCATGCCTGAGTTGCCTAAGCTGGAGTGGAGAGGTTCCTCAGTTAGTGCAACCAGTAGAGTTATTTCCTTCCTGAAGGCTCGACATATGGTCGAGATGGGTTGTTTGGCGTATCTTGCTTATGTGCAGGACACCACCGCCGAGTCTCCGACGATTGATTCAGTGTCAATTGTTCGAGAGTTTGCTGATGTATTTCCTTCAGACCTTCCGGGCATGCCTCTGGATCGTGATATTGATTTTTGCATTGATGTAGCTCCAGGCACTCAACCTATTTCCATTCCCCCGTATCGTATGGCTTCTAAGGGGTTGAAGGAGTTGAAGGAGAATCTTGAGGAGTTGTTGGATAAGGGGTTTATCAGACCGAGTGTATCGATGTGGGGTGCTCCAGTTCTATTTGTGAAGAAGAAGGATGGGTTTATGCGGATGTGTATTGATTACCGCCAGTTGAACAAATATACCATTAAGAACAAGTATCCATTGTCGTGCATCGATGATTTGTTTGACCAGCTGCAGGGTGCCAGGGTGTTTTCTAAGATTGACTTGAGATGGGGGTATCACCAGCTGAAGATTCGAGCCTTGAATGTTTTGAAGACTGCTTTTCGTACGAGATATGGCCACTATGAATTCCTGGTGATGTGCTTTGGCTTGACCAATGCCCCAGTAGCGTTTATGGACTTGACGAACAGGGTGTTCAGGACGTATATTGATTCTTTTGTCATCGTCTTCATTGATGACATTTGTGATTTACTCACGTAGCCTGGGAGAGCACGAGAAAGATTTGAGAGTTGTGCTCCAGAACTTGCGAGAACAGAAGCTATATGCTAAGTTCTCCAAGTGTGAGTTTTGGTTGGATTATGTGGCATTCTTGGGGCATGTAGTATCCGGAAAGGGTATCCAGCTTGATCCTAAGAAGATTGAGGCAGTTCAGAGTTGGCCACGTCCTACTTCAGCTACAGAGATTAAGAGTTTCTTGGGTTTAGCAGGCTACTATCGGCGATTTGTGGAGGGCTTTTCATCCATTGTAGCCCCACTGACTAGATTGACTCAGAATAAGGCCCCGTTCCGATGGTCCAACGAGTGTGAGGTGAGCTTTCAAAAGCTCAAGACAACATTGACCTCAGCATCAGTTCTGGTATTGCCTTCCAATTCTGGGATGTATACAGTGTATTGCGACGTTTCACGTGTTGGATTGGGGTGTGTGTTGATGCAGGAAGGGAGAGTTATTGCTTATGCTTCGCGCCAGCTGAAGGTTCATGAGAAGAACTATCCGGTGCACGATTTGGAGTTGGCGGCGATTGTTTATGCTCTAAAGATTTGGAGGCATTACTTGTATGTGGTGTCTTGTGAGGTTTATATAGACCACTGTAGCTTGCAGCACTTGTTCAAGCAGAGGGATCTTAATTTGAGGCAGTGCATGTGGCTTGAGTTGCTGAAGGATTATGACATCACCATTCTTTATCATCCGGGCAAGGCAAATGTGGTAGCAGGAAGGTGGAGAGTATTGGTAGCTTGGCTTACATTACAGCGGAGGAGAGACCTCTAGCCTTGGACATTCAGTCCTTGGCTAATCGCCTGGTAAGATTAGACCTTTCAAAGTCGCGTCGAGTTTTGGAACATGTGGTTGCTCAGTCTTCGCTGTTGGGGGAGATTAAGGCCCGACAGTATGATGATCCGTGCTTGGCATAGCTACGGGAGACAGTGGTTCAGGGTGGTGCCAAGGAGGTTACTATTGGCGAGGATGGTGTTTTGAGACTTCAAGGCTGTTTATGTGTTCCTAATATTGTTGGCTTGAGGGGGAGGATTGTAGAGGAGGCACACAGTTCTCGGTATTATGTTCATTCTGGTGCTACGAAGATGTATCGTGATTTGAAGCAGCATTACTGATGGAGGCGAATGAAGAAGGACATTGTGGAGTACGTGGCTAGGTGTCTTAATTGCAGCAGGTTAAGTATGAGCACCAGAGGCCAGAAGGCCTACTTCAGCAGATGCCCATTCCTGAGTGGAAGTGGGAGCGCATCACTATGGACTTCGTGGTTGGGTTACCTCGGACATTGCGGAAGGTTGATGCGGTTTGGGTCATTGTGGATAGATTGACCAAATCGGCGCATTTCATTCCTGTGGCTACTACTTATACTTCTGAGAGGCTATTCCAGATCTACATTCGGGAGATAGTTCGGTTGCACAGTGTGCCGGTGTCCATTATATCAGATCCAGGTCCTCAGTTCACCTCGCACTTTTGGAGAGCATTGCACAGAGAGATGGGCACTCAAATAGATCTCAGCACAGCATTTCACCCGCAGGTTGATGGGCAGTCGGAGCGTATTGTTCATATATTGGAGGACATGCTCAGGGCATGTGTGATTGACTTTGGAGGCCAGTGGGACCTGTTCTTGCCTTTGGCCGAGTTTGCTTACAATAACATTTATCAGTCCAGCATCGAGATGGCTCTATTTGAGGCTTTATATGGTCGGCGATGTCGTTCTCCTATCGGGTGGTTTGATCCTGGCAAGGCTAAGTTATATGGCACGGACTTGTTGAGAGATGCCTTGGAGAAGGTGAAGTTGATTCAGGAGAGGCTCAGCACAACACATTCCAAACAGAAGAGTTACGCGGATCAGAAGGCACGTGATGTATCATTTATGGAGGGAGATAAGGTTCTGCTGAAGGTTTCACCGA
Organism: Nicotiana undulata; assembly: GCA_005239495.1. Classification (NCBI taxonomy): domain Eukaryota; kingdom Viridiplantae; phylum Streptophyta; class Magnoliopsida; order Solanales; family Solanaceae; genus Nicotiana; species Nicotiana undulata. The sequence continues at coordinate 7,524 of MDKH01191868.1, read as the reverse complement.
TGAAGGGCATTATGAGATTCGGGAAGAAGGGCAAGATGAGCCCGAGGTTTATAGGAACTTCCGAGGTATTGAGGTGAAATGGAGAGGTTTCTTATGAGCTTGCCTTACCTCCCAGTCTATCAGGAGTTCATCCGGTCTTTCATGTATCCATGCTCCGGAGATATCACGCCGACTTCTCTCACGTGGTTGATTTTAGCACTATTTAGTTGGATGAGAGATTGGGCTACGAGGAGGAGCCAGTTGCTATTATTGACAGGCAGGATCGCTAGTTGAGATCCAAGAGAGTTTGTGTTGTGAAGGTCTAGTGGAGGGGCCAGCCGGTCGAGGAGGCGACTTGGGAGTTCGAGGAGGACACGCGGAGCAGATATCCACACTTATATAGCACTTCAGGTACGATTCTAGACCCGTTCGAGGATGAACGTTTGTTTAAGAGGTGGAGAATGTAATGACCGGACCGGTCGGTTTGCGTATTCGGACCACGTTCCCCTAAATAAGACTTCCCGTAGCGTCTTATAGTGATACATGACTTGCGGGGATGGGTGGTTCGGGATTCGGGAGTGTTTAGAGTGATAAAGGAACACTTTGTTCCTTAAGGTTGGCCTTTAAGGCCAAGTTTGACTTCGGTCAACATTTTGAGAAAACGACCTCGAAATCGATTTTCGACGGTTCCAGTAGCTTTGTATGATTATTTCGGACTTGTGTGTATGTCCAGAATGGGTTTTGGATGACCCGAGAGCGTTTCGACGCTAAATAGCGAAATAGAGTTTCCTTAAGTTCATAATGTGGTTTGGGACGTGCTTTTGTGTTATCGAGGTACGAACGGAATTTCGAGATCGGGAATAGTTCCGTTATGTCATTTATGACTTGCCTGAAAATTTTGGTGGTATTCCGAGTAGTATAGGTCGGTTCGGCGCATTGAAACTGAATTCAAGAACTTGAAGTTCTTAAGTTTCATTCTAACGGGTTTTGAGGTGTGATTTTGAGTTTTAGCATTGTTTTGGGTGTTCCGAAGGCTCGAGCGAGTCCGTAATATGATTCAGGGCTTGTTGGTATATTTGGACGGGGCTCGGGTGGGCCCAGGTTCCTCCCGAGCACCAAACGAGGCCAAAACCCAGCAGCCTTAACTTCTGGTGCACCTGAACTGGTGTGATCGCAGGTGCGGTTGCCCAGTCGCAGGTGCGAAGCCGCTTGTCACGACCCAAAATCCCACCTTTAGGCCATGATGGCGTCTAACATTGAACCCGCTAGATAAGCCAACGTTTTGGTTAACTTTGCTATTTTTTTCAATTTGGACATAAAAAGGAAAGCAATAAATATGAACATTTAAATAAGGATGCGGAAACTACGAGTTTATCAACTTAATGAAATAAATATCACGAGATTTCCGTACATAAGCCCCCAGAAATGGTGTCACAAAATCTCACGGACAATCTAAGATTTCTACAACCAAAGTCTGAAAGAACAAGTACAACTGTCTGGAAATACAATTAAGACATAAAGGAAAGGATAGATGGCGACGCCAAGGCCCACGAACGTCTGCGGGTCTACCTTGATGTATCTTGTGTGGACTAAAGGATACACCCTCTGTCAGTGTCCACTGGGTCCGGCTGCGTAATCTGCACAACATAAAGAAGTGTAGGTGTAGCATCAGTACAACTGACCCCATGTACTCAGTAAGTGCCGAGCTTAACCTCGGCGAAGTAGTGACGAGGCTAGACACGACAACAACATATACTTGTACAGTTCTACAATGTATAATAGGGAAGTAACAGGAAATAACAGTTAAGTACGAGAGGACAGGGGACATTCCGGGGGAATAAGAGAGAAACAATAACGAATAACTGTTATAACAGAATGAATGTCAATAGAAGGTAACAACATAAACAAATATGTACACTGCATCATCCTTCGTGCTTTACTCTCATCCTTACCAAAACAAGTGCACGACATCACCCTTCGTGCTTTTACTCTCATCCTAACAATGCAATGAATAAATAAAGAGGCACGACATGATCCTTCGTGCTTATAATGCAAAATCATGGCACGGCATCACCCTTCGTGCTTTTACTCTATTCCTCACAATGCTATGAATAAATGGATGGCACGGCATTAACCTTCGTGCTTTTAAATGTAAAATCATGGCACGGCATCACCCTTCGTGCTTTTACTCTCGTCCTCACAATGCAGTGAATGAATGAATGGCACGACATCACCCTTCGTGCTTTACACTCTTCCTTACCCAAATAATGTCAAGAACAACAATAAGGCAAGGAAAATCATCAACATAAACCATAATTCACTACATCCCGACAAGGGAACAACAATAGAAATACTACCGTCCCGACATGGAACTCAGCTATAACCAAACACATCCGAATATATATATAACTCAACTAAACCATCCTCAACTAAAACAACTTATCACATGTCCTTATCAGGCATTTTCAACAATTGAATAACTTCCGAAATGATATTCGCTTCATAACACAATGAATATTGATGAACAACATGTAATACATCAAAACCGACTCACAAGCATGCATTGACAACAACATATAGGTGCTTTTCACCTCACCTATACATTGGACATGGATTATCACATAGCATATAGGACTCAATACCTAATCCCTCAAGCTAAGGTTAGTCCAAACACTTACCTCGATGCCTCGAACACAATTCAAGCCTTAACTACCGCTTTACCTCTTTATTCCACCACCAACACGCTCGTATCTAGCCACTAGTTACTTAAGTATATCAATAAATGCTAAATGAATCAATTCTAATGCATGGGAATGAGTTTTCTAAAGTTTTTCCAAAAAGTCAAAAATCGAACCCGAGCCCACTTGGTCCAAACCCGAAATTCGGACCAAAACCCGATTACCCATTTACCCCCGATCCCGGATATATAATTGATTTTGGAATCCGACCCCAAATCGAGGTCTAAATTCCCAAATTTCAACATTCTTAGGTTTTTCCCAAAATTCCCAATTTTCCCTCCCAGGCCCCCACCGCGGACCGCGCTAGAGCGACCGCGGCCGCGAAGGCCTCAACTGCGGGACCTCTCTGAAACTCCCCCACTGCAGACCGCGCTAGGGCGACCACGACCGCGAAGGTTCCACCGCGGACCGTGCTGGGGCGACCGCGGACCTCGTTGTGGGTTCAGAGGCCTGAACCCCTCAGACCTGCATCAGCTGTGATTCTAAGCCTAAGGCATCCCAGAACCTGCCCGAAACTTTCCGGAGCCCTCAGAATTACAAACCAAAAGTGCACACAATTTCGGAAATATATTACGGACTTGTTCGGGTAGTCAAAACACCAAACTAACATCATAAACATCGAATTAAACCTCGAAATCATTATAATATTTCAAAACATCTTAAACTTTCATATTTTTCACTTTTAGTCCGAAGCACGTCAAACTTAGTTCGTTTCTTACCAAACTCCACAGATGACTCATAATAAACACATTGGACCTGTTCCGGGCTCCGGAACCATAGTACAGGCCCGAATACACATGTTTCACAATAAATTTCATTTTCAAAAGTCTTTATATTTTTCAAAAAATAATTTTCTCTAAAAATTCATATCTCGGACTTGGGACCTCGGAATACGATTCAGGGCATATGCCCAAGTCCCATATTTTCTTACGGACCCTCCGGGACCGTCTAATCACGGGTCGCAGGTGCGGACATGTTTCCGCAGGAGCGGAGCCGCAGGTGCGGGCTTCCCTCCGCAAGTGTGCTCCCAGGCCTTCTTGTCCACTTTCGTAGGTGCGGTCCTCGAGCCGCAGGTGCAAAATTACTAATGGCTGTGATTTCTTTAAACACGGGACTTAACAATTTTTCACCCCATTTCTTCCACCATTTTCGACTTTGGGAGCTTGAGAGAGAGCCAAACGAACTAGCTACTAAGAGGTAAGTATTTTCCATTTAAATGTTGGTTTAATACATCAATTCCTAGGTAAATTAACACCCTAATTAGTGTAAATCGAGGGTTAGAGTAGAAAACTAGGGCTTGGTGAACTTTTGAGAATCTCCCCACTTATTAACCATGAAATCATACAAAAATCCTATATTAATGATCCTTAAGTTATGGGTGAGTGTTTCCTTCGAAAATTTCCGGAATCCGAGCATGTGGGCTCGGGGATGTATTTTGAGATTTTTCAAAGTAAGATGAATTAACTAAGCTAGTAGGAGAATTTCATACTCTTGAGTATATATTGACGTATTTATATAATATTTGACTAGTTTCGAGTCCTTGGGTGACGAGTTTTGAGTTTCGGGCGCGTTCTTGACTCGGGAAGTAGGTTCTACACGAGGTGAGTCTCCTTTCCAACCTTGTAAGAGGTAATTGTCCCCATAGGTAATTATAAATGATTGGAATGTCCTTATTTGCGGGGGCTACGCACGCACGAAGTGACGAGAGTCCGTGCGTAGCTACTACTATGTTATGTCGGGTAGTTTTTAGGACTCACAAGCATGCTCTTTGTGCCTTGCATGTATCCTTGAACTAGCATGAGAATATTAGGGAGTTACATTCAAATTTACTGTTGCCTTAGTTTTTGTATTTCCAAGTATAATCTCTATTAAATTCCTGAATTTTCCTGATAAATCTGTGTGTATACGAGAACCCGCGTCGCAAGTATGATTCGTAAGAGGGGTAGCCTTATAATTATGTCAATCCGTCGCATGATCAATTTGCGAGCGGGGTAATAATGCATCTATGGTTCTAGTCGTTCGACCCTCGGCAGTGCACATTTATTTTTGCGTCTCTTCGGTCGTACGCCTCGGCATTACTATGTGCTATGTATTTGACTGAGAGTCCTATCATTATTAAATAAACTGCTCTATGTCGAAGGGGAATTTGATACTTTTCTTGTTAATTGTTATTTGACAACATGAGATTAAATTCTTGATTTATATATAATTGATCCTTCATATATCCGTGATTATCATGACTGCTATTCTTGCTTAGTTTCATTACTTACATTATTTAATATTGACCCTAGTAAGTATCACGTCTACCTCTCGTCACTACTTCTTCGAGTTTAGATGGGATACTCACTGGGTACATATTTGTTTATATGTACTCATGCTACACTTCTATACTTAATTGTAGAGGTTCTGAGGCAGGTGCATCTGATTATCAGACCGAAGTTCGTCACTGAGAGTATATGCCGGACCTAACTTCACAGTGAGGTGCTCATCTTGGTGATCCTCAGCAGCACTGTGGAGTTATCTATTATTTTGGTTTATTTCTATCTACTTCCTTCGGACAGTAAAACAGTTATTATATCTTTTGTATATTCTACTAGTCTGCCTGTAGACTTGTGACACTAGTTCCTGGCAAACGTAGTAGACATTATATATTTGGGATTGTATGTGTTTACTCTTGGTCCTTTCGGCTAAATTGATTTAAGTCGGATAATTTATTCATTCTCACTTAATGATTTCTAAATTTGAACTGGTAAATATTGGAACATCTTATCAAATAAGGAAATCCCAATAGCCATCAAATGTTGGCTTGCCTAACCCCGGTGTTGGGCGCCATCACGACCTGAGTTAGGAATTTTGGTCGTGACAATAAGCATGAAAATGTGATAGTGAAATTTTTTCCCTGGGGATCAACCTAAATCCCTTCTCTGGAAACAACATGACCCAAAAACGCGACTGATTCCAGCCAAAACTCACATTTCGAAAATTTAGCATACAGGTGGTGATGACAAAGAGTCTGTAGGACTGCTCTAAGGTGATTACCATGATCTTCCCGACTCCGCGAGTAGACAAGGATGTCATCAATAAAAACAATCATGAAGGAGTCTAGAAACGACTTGAAAATCCGATTCATAAGATCCATAAAAGCTGCTGGAGCATTGGTCAGCCCAAAGGACATTACCAGAAATTCAACATGACCATAACGAGTCCTGAAGGCGGTCTTAGGAATATCCTGCTCCCTGATCTTCAACTGATGATACCCAGACCGTAAATCAATTTTGGAGAAGAACCTCGCACCTTGCAATTGATCAAACAAATCATCTATTCGAGGCAATGGATACTTGTTTTTGATAGTGACCTTATTGAGCTGCCGATAATCGATACACATACGGAGCGACCCATCCTTCTTTCTAACAAAAAGAACCGGAGCACCCCACGGCGACACACTCGGCCGAATGAACCCCTTATCTAATAAATCCTTCAACTGCTCCTTTAACTTCCTTAATTCTGTTGGCGCCATTCTGTATGGTGGGATAGATATTGGCTGTGTATCTGGTAGTACATCAATCCCAAAATCAATCTCTCTATCTGGTGGAACCCCTAGAAGCTCGTCCGGAAATACTTCAAGAAACCCATTCATGACTGGCACGGACTCGGGGGCCGACAATTCTGAAGCAGTGTCCGCGACCCGGACCAAATGATAGATACACCCTTTCTTAATCATCTTCGAGGCCTTAAGGCAGGAGATAAACCTACCTTTCGGCACCACACCATTCCCCTTCCACTCAATAACCGGCTCATTAGGAAACTCGAGTCTCATGACTCTCGTTCGGCAGTCAAGCTTGGCAAAGCACGAATAAAGACAGTCCATTCCCATAATAATATCAAAAACTATCATCTCCAGCTCAATAAGATCGTCCGAGGTAACGCGACCACATACCGTGACAACACAATTCTTATAGACTCGCACTGCTGCAATAGAATCACCAACCGGAGTTGATACAGAGAACGGCTCATGAAGCCACTCGGGTTTTATCCCAAAACTTGAAGCAATAAACGGGGTAACATAGGACAAGGAGGATCCCGGATCAATAAGAGCATAGCAATCAAGTGCTTGAACATTTAGAATACCTGTGACAACATCTGGAGAAGCCTCCGCATTCTGGCGACCACTCAAAGCATAGAATCGGCTGGGTCCGCCTCTACCACGAGCCCCACCCCTAATTACACCACGCCCTGCTGGAGCTGGAGGACGCACTGAAGATGTGGCGGCTGAAGAACCAGATGACTGGGCAAACCCCCTACCCATGCCCTGGCTGGGCGCACGGCAGTCCCGCTGAAGATGACCCATCACCCTACATCTGAAGCATAACGGGCGATTCAGATAACAGGCCTCAGTATGGAACCCTCCGCACTGAGGGCACAAAGCCCTCCCCTGCTATTGGAACCTTCCTCCGGAACGACCTGACTGATGGGGTCTCCTTCTGTCGGATCTTGATCTCTAATGACTATTCGGTTGATGACGGTGTACGGGCGGTGCACTGGCTGAAGACTGAGCATAAAACCGGGATGGCCCTGTTGTCCCCCTCCCCTGAACTGGTCTCCCCCCTGAAACTGCGCTCCCTGAATGACCCACCGACCGGGCTCTGCTGCTACTCTCTCTGTCTGCCCGTATCTTCAGCTTTCTAGCCTCCGTAGCCTGGGCGAACCCCACAATCTTCCCATAGTTCATGTCCGAGTGCAAAGGCGTTGTAGCAGCCTCATTCACAACCAAAGGACTGAGACCCTGAACAAATCGTCGAACTCGAGC